>JAUZND010028315.1:0-23486 GCA_034780555.1 Coelogynopora nodosa
CTACAATTTCGTCTCCGCATGATTTCCACAACTCGTGATAAGTACAGGACCCTATCTTCCTCCTTCAAAAAAGCGAATTAAAAACAGACGTATGCATCTAATAACCGCAATGTATCAATTGAAATGTCATAGATTGATAACTATCGATGAGGAATATAATTTTCGGGAACATAATAAGAAATGAGTAGGTACTGTAATTTCTATGTAATAAAATATAAATACAATATGTAATATAATATAAACGAAATAAATAAATAAATACTCCAGAGTGCTGGTAGGCAACAATTATTGATAACCATCACCCTCCTGGCATTGAATTTTTATTGCAGTTTTGAACGATTCTGAAAAACGATCCATTTGAACTCAAAAATACGGAAAATACGGGGGAAAATAATACTTATTTTTAGATTATATTACATATAAAATTGTTACCAAACATGGAATTTTAGTTTTATGATTTATTATATCAATATATGTAAGCTTAATACTACTAAAAAATCAAAATGTTCTACAGGTATTTATAAAATTTCATGTAAGTGTTATAATAAGTTCTAAATAAGTGAAAGTTATTATTATTGTTCCAAAGAAAATAAAACAGCTAAAATTATTTGTAACCCAAAAAGTAAAATATATTCTTAATTTATATGTAGGGTTCCTAGCTGCACTTTAATGGTGACAATTAATTATAGATAATACAATAAGTACAATACTATCAACACACAGTTATTATACAAATGAAGATATAATAAATAAGATGAGCATACATACATGGCAATTGAAAAATATCTTTTTGGACCACACAAATACATAATATTTTATAATATGTAGTATCAATAAGTATCACATGAAGTATAGTTTTTCAAATAATGTTTTATATAATGAATGATTTAATGGGCAAACTTTGTATATATATTCATTAACAATTCCATAAACTTTAACACTGCTTATGGTTATATACAACTATGTAAAATTAAAACAGTTAGTTTAAGCTAGTTTAATTGACACGAATAGGTATATGACATCTTAAATCTTTGCTCATTACTTAATAATATCAATAGTTGTAGTTTGTAAATTAGAGATTTATTTTCTAACTTTTATACATATAACATCTTTAGTATGTTTTATTCATTTGATAAAAAAATTTCTATTAACATGAAATCAAAGTACCTTAGAAATTACTATTACTAAAGTTATTTTAGAGTAAATTATTTGAAGTGTTTTATTGCATTGTGTAATAACATATTAGCATTACAATAGATCAATTTCTATAATAGCCAACCTTTTTAAATTATATGTAACATATAGTTTATTTTAAAATAAATAATTATTATTTGTAGGAGTAAAATATACATTACTATTGCTTAAATATTTTTCCTAAATGACAAAATACACATTTTAAACATATACTTGTGATTTAATTATCATTAAACTGACTGATTTTTGTAATTGATCACTTTACTGGATTATATCAATTTTGTTCAAGTTAATGAGAGCTTAACTAAGTTATTTTATAATTTGAATAAATAAGTCAATTAGTATTCAACTAACATAAAATTATTTAATTAATTATTTAGAGTTATAATTTATCTTAATCCTATTATAAAAAGTACTCTAGACTTATTTTATGTTGATGTGGATTAATAGCATCAGTAGATGTTTCCAAATATAATAATAATATATTTAAGATTTATAAATAATAATATATATTAATACAATTTATTATACCTTGTATTAACTCTAAATAGTTTCATCAATATATCAAATTATTATTTAATGTTTAATTAAGACTGTATATGTAAATTTGGAATTATTAAAAAATATATATGATATTATTTAATGTTAATTTTTACAGGGTTTAACTTTTTAATGATAATTTTTTAATTGTCAATGTCACCATTGCATTAAAAAATATTCAAGAATGTATTTGAAAGTATAATAATTTATATTACCCATATAATTGTTTAAATATATCACAGAACGTTTTGATTCCACATGCTTTTAATGTATAATGAACATCATATTTATTGAAATGTCTTTAAAAAGCAGAATAGTATGTATAATGTACAGCTAGAAATGGTTATTACACTTTTATTTTCAGAAAGAAATTTCAAAAAATTATTAGGGACTTCAAAACAAAATATTTGAAAAAATGGAATAATGTTATACTTATTTTAAGTAAAGTTTTTTTAAAGCATGATTTAAAGTAATTATCATTTATAATGAATATTATTATATGGATAAATATTATTTGTAAGTTATTCTTAAGTAATATTAATAGAAAATATATTTTTATTACACTTTTGATTTTTCTATAATAAATATATAATAATCTTGAAATATATAATTAAATATCTATAATATCTTTAAACAATAATATAAATAAAGAGCTTTAATAAAAATAAATAAGCTAGTAAATGTAGGTTTGTAGACTATTATTGATTACTAAATATTTACTTATAATAGTACTGATATAATTATAAATTTAATAAAAAATTAATAATATAATTTATATTTAATATAAATTATGGTAAATAATAGTATGTTATAGTAAGTAATCCTTTATATATGAATTTAAAATATTATTAAATTTTATAATTTAATATGTATACAAACCATTAAAGTTCTTTTCCATTAAAACTAATAAAAAAATGTATAGTTAAAGTTCTTTCAAAATTTAATAGAAAATTGTTTTGATAAAAGTATATTATAATGTAATAATTAAAAAAATTAATTAAAAGGATTATTATTATCATTAATTAATTAAATTATTATTAATTAAATTAAATGTATGAACATTAAGATTTCACAATAAATTATGTTCAATTTTCCAGATTATTAATAAGAAATAACAACAAATATAACTAATAGAGATATTTGATATATATTATCAAAAGGCATGCACATGCACCTGCTTGTGAATGTCCAAACATAGCAGTTAAAAATGATAAAATAAACCAAATTCAATAAATTCAACTAAATTAACCAAAAATGTTTTTAGTGAAATTGTTTTAAAAATTACTGAATTACAAATGGTCAGATATCAAAAGTTTAACATTTTTTTAAGTTTTTGAATGCTCACTCCATATTTTATTTTTAGCAAAAATGTTTTAAAAATTACTGAATTACAAATGGTCAGATATAAAAAAAAATTAAATTATAAAAGTTTTGAAATGTTTACCAATATATTTTAATGAAAATTTTTTAAGCAGGGGACCACACAATGCAGTTTTCCAGGACAGGCAATACTTGGTTTTTTTATAAGTCCCATAAAAGTTTTTATTTCATATGAAGAGACAGGCTTGAAAGAAATAGCAGTGTATTGAGTTTTATATGCTGTTGTTTCTGCTATGAGAGCTCTAGAGTTTTTCCAGCAATATTTTTTTTAACAATTTAGCAGTAAGAAGTATAGAAATGATTTTAATTATTTATTGATTCTGGTTGCTGAATTTGCAACCTACTAATTCTATTGAAGGGTAAGTCAACAGTTCCTATGTCTGAAGTAGTGACAAACTGCCAGGTTCCCTGAGGCCTCACATCCTAAATTTCACTATGTTATTTATCCATATTGTCCTCATTGTCTTCAACACTAGATTTATATTGTCAAAACTATCAAAACCAAGTCTCCTCACACCAAAAACATGTTGCTTAGGTCTGCTAGTCACCATGATTGCAAGTGTTAAATGATGCAATGTTTTAAAACTTTTTCTAAGTACAACTTCAAGATAAACATAACTCAGCTAATCAAAGATAGGCACAGAGAGACAGAGACTGTAAGTCAGTATTGATTATTTTTAGGAGTGATCTACATAGTGGTAAAGTAAAGAGATATGTATTTCTAAAGTGATGGCTTAATTAAAAACCTATTCAGAGGTATGAATTCTGGACATAAGTATATGTGTCTTAGATATGAATGTTAAATGTGTATATGCATATTAGCCTTACATGGATGGGTTAATATACTTAAAAAATAACTATAAATAATATATATTAACTTTTAGCTCATAAAAATTATTTTTTATTAATTATCTGGATTATTCTTATTTAATATTCCAGATAAATAATAAGAAATCATTTTAATAAGTTAAAATTAAATATTTTATATATATTTGACATAATAGTTTAAAAATTATATAAATAGTTAATAAATTATATGTAACTATACTTATCTTCCTATACTATGTCTATAATAATGTATATCCCTTTTTGTAGTATATGTCAAATTTGTGTATTGTTTATATTTCTTGTTGATAATTCTTATTAATAATCTGAAAAATTTAACATTATAGTCAAAATTTAATGCTGAAATCTTAATGATCACACATTTAATTTAAAATCATTAATTTAAGCAAATAATAGAAAATAAGATCATTATGTCAAATCTTTTGACAAATGTGCTGTGAAGTATGTAAAATAAGTTATATTAGTAATCTAGTAATACTATTTCTATTGTAGTAGATTGACAATTAGGAAATGAAAATTGGACTATAAATTTTAAAATCCTGGCTATGCCTATGATATTAATTATTATAGACATAGTATAATATCATAGCTAAGGACAAGGTATACTGCACATACAATAATAATCAGAGTTACATTACAATACATTTTAAAATAAATAATAATGAATATAAAAATATAAGCATACCCTAAATTTAGTCATGATATTTTAAAGAGAAAAATTATCATTTAACAGAAAGGTCGACAGTATAATTTTCCTTATTTTGAATTGACGCTAAAATAAATAAACCTATTTAAAATATTTAAACATATTTATTTAATAATTTATGTTTATGGTAAGGGGGTCATTCACAAATAATGTTACGCGCCCTCGGTGAGGGGTGCTTGCTTCTGTGTAACGGAGAATAACGGGGGTTAAGAGGTATATGGTGTTTCGTTACATTAGGCTATTATGTTTTTTTTAGAAAACTGAGCAGTTGATTGATTAAGTTAGAAAATCGTAATAATTAAATTTTGATTAGCTGCAGCTTTTTATATATTTTAACACTTACCTGTTGCACTTAGACTTTTAAATCCGACTATTTATGAACAAACAGATTAAATAATACATTTCAACATTAGTTACATCATACCATCAGCATTCACGTAGGTAGACTGGAAACTCGGAAAGATTTATTGCACCATGTGCTTGATCGCTGTTAGTTTCTGCAACTATACATTCAAAAATATCAACCGTGTAGTACAATATGAATAATTCTAAAATATTGTAGTAAACATTTACATTGTTGTGGGTCGCATGAATATTTTGTAGGATGTTAGTAGGTCCTATTCAACTTTGTCACTGCAATCTTTTTGTCTGATACACTATTTGTCCATTTTTGACAATGTAGCGTTATTAACACCTCCATCAATAGTATATTGATATATTCATCTAGTTTTTTTTAAATATGGAAAAAAATAAAAATTATGAATCTGTGTGTTTTGGATAATTTAAAATTAAATATACTCATTTTCACAATTAACCATTATTATATACGGATAACATGTTAAATAAATTAGGTTAAAATTAATTATATTTTTCCTAACATAGGGGGGTGATGGATGTCTATACCCGCGCGTGACGTTATTAATAGCGGGTGTTTGCTGTTGCGTTACGGTGCGTAACGGGGGAGTGGGGGTTCTTTAAAAAACCTATCTTTAGCGTAACATTTTTGGGAATGACCTCCTATAATGTATTTTAAAATTATGTAATGTAATAAAAGATTCACATAATATGGTGTGGCCGGTGTGGCCAAAGCTGTGGCCATAAAGGTAGCATATTTACATAAAATTTACTTATTTCTCTAAATTAGTTGCATACACTGATCATGAGGTGTATGCGTGCTTACAATGTTATCTAATCTAATAAGCCACTCAAATTGGTTCTAAATTATAATAATAAATTTCACTGGCAGTCAGCAAATGTCGTTTCCAGCTTATTTATTGTTAGTCTGCTTGAAATGGTTGGTAATATTCCTATTTCGAGCGAAACTGCAGCAGAAATCGCGGCATACAGAAATGCAGGTTGGAAACAAAAAGGTATATCAGATACATTGCATGTTTCTCAATCCGTTGTGTCTAGAACTTTAAAACGTTATGCAGACACTGGATCATTTAGCCATAAATATCCCCAGGGAGACCTCGTTTAACTAGTGAAAGAACAGATCATCAGATCAGGCGAATTGTGACTATCAATCCAACAGCATCCTCGTCGTTTATTGCTACCGAGCTTCCTCAACATAATTGTGTAATTAAGAACGGTAAGACGACGTCTTCTGAAGGATTTTAATTTAAAATCGCACCCACCAGCAAAAAAAACGCGACTGAGTGCCAAAAACATAAAGGATCGCTTAGCATTTGGCAATAAATATCGCCATTGGACATGTCAACAGTGGAGATCTGTTTTATTCTCAGACGAGTCTACCGTCCATCAGTTCAGTACCTACACGCCTCGATTTCGTCGTCCCCCTGGGCAACGCTACAATCCACGGTACACTATACGCAAACCGTGAACATCCGCCATCACTAATGGTATGCGGATGCATAGCAGGACAAGGGTGTGGCGGCTTATGGTTCATGCTCAAGAACACGACCATCAATGGTGATGTGTATCTAAAAGTGCTACAGGACAAGCTTCGAACATGGATGAATGTTTGCGAGTGCCAGTATTTTCAACATGACCCCCCTGTCATCGTCGCAGAGATGTCACTGCTTGGCTGGCAATGCAAAATATTGAGGTTTTGGCCCCTGGCCAGGAAATTTGCCGAACCTGAATCCAATTGAAAATTGCTGGCGCCAACACAAAATGTTTGTTCACAAGCTGAAGCCTTCATCCCTGCCTGATCTGCAAGAGAAGATCAAAGAAGTCGGGTGTCGTGACATGACGCAGGAGTACTGCCAAACGTTGGCAGACTCGATGCCAACTCGGTTACAGCTTGTCATTGCAGCCCGGGGCTATTGTACAAAATATTAAATATTTGGATTTTATTATTAAACTGGTAATCACATTTGTGTATGTACATAGTATATTAGTATTTCCAATATATTATAGTTGATCTGTATATAATATAATATACATAAGATGGTTTCTTCCGAATATTTGATGTTTTTTCATAAATAAGCTAACTTTATGGCCACAGTTGGTAGTATTCACAGTTGGACAGTTGGTAGTATTTATATTATGTTTTACAAACTATGCACTGAATGACATGTTCTAATCACCAGAAAAATATCTTTGATATGTTTCAGTCTATCTAGATCAGATATTTATAATAAATATATATAGATTATAAATATTCACATCTGTTACAATTATTAATTATAACAAATTATATAAATTTTTATTGGCAAGATGTTTACATAATTAATAGGGAAATGCATAATTATATATTTTCATTTATATGAGGAGCAGTTTAATTATTTTATAAACGTACTTCTCATTACTTTTTTTATACTAAATAGTTAAAAATACTTTCCGTAAAATAATGACCAGGAAAGAATGTTCTTCTGTTATACTGTTATCAATAAAGATATATTATATATATTGTTTGAATGCCTTAAATCAGTTGATAGTGCTTAACTATCTATTACTAAACCATAATTATATTAATATGTTCCATGCTTTTATTAATTGGTTCAAAAGCGATCTAAAAATCGTTACCAGTTTATCTGTACAAATGGCAGAAATAGAAATAAAATTCGGTCTTATCTGGAATATGTTAAAGTGCGGTTTTATCCTACTGATCAATGTTATGCATATATACGATTCTATTCAAAGTTCTTCGTTTATCCAAATCTCTGAATAAGTATTCCGACGACATGGTGTTGAATATATTTCAATAAATTAATGACAATAACAAATCAGGAAGTCAATTAAATATTGACAACATCAAAATTTTGTAATATAATAATGAAATTTAATTTATATGCCTCAAATTTTTCAAAACTTTTGATGTCAAAAAGCAAATTCAAGTAGCACTATGCTTGTCTTACAAACCAACCTAATTTTGTGTAGTAAACTCCTTAAAAATATTGGTGTAATGAAGTTACAATAAATCTTTCATTGGCTATTTTTATTTATTCCACTAGCAAACACCTAAATGATTTCTTCGTGTGTTAAAAACAATGTAAAAAACAAGAACTGGTTATACTAGTATAAAATATTTTCAATTAATACATATTTTAGAGTTTTACATAACTTTAACGTATCACAATTTAGAAACTTTTCTGTGATTACTGAAAATGCTAAATATTTGATCATTTTCATTAATTAATTGATACATTTTTGTTACAAAAATACAAAATATCGCTTCACAAAAATTGTTAAAATGAAGTTAGTTTCGCAAAACAACGATGATTTAAATAATTAATCATATTTTCTTTATATAATCCTTTTTTAAAGTTGTTTTATTTTCCGATAAACAGAATTAATATTAATTATAAATTATACGTGCTGCTTTAATTCATATTTTAATATTTATTTTTTGATTTATACATTATCATGTAGGCTATAAAAAATATTTAGTATAAAAATATCTAACTGACAGTTTTGTTTCTAAATTAATTCCGTTCGTTTTTCTTATACATCTTTAAGGATATTAATTGTAGGCCTACGTTTTTAAAAAAGATTTCTGAAACTTATTTTTATTTTAAAAAGTAGTGCAATAAAAATATATATATATATTAACTAAGGCTTCTTTTATAAAATTATATAACTAAACTTTTCATCGTATATTATAATATGTAATTATATAAAAATGTATAAACAAATGTAATCAATAATTTTTAAAAAATTATAAAATTAACAATAACTGTAAAATAAAATAAATATATAGGCTATGTCTAATAAAGTACCCATTTGTGCTCGTTACAATTTCTCTATCGAAATGACAAATAAAATATTCACGTAAACTTCAGAAAGGAAATAGAAAAAGTAATTAGGCCTACCTGTAGAAAAAAAATTCTTAAATGAAAAATTTAATAGACACATTAAACATAATTTTTTTGAAAGGAATATTGCAATTTGCTATTCTGTCCGGTTGTTTTGCGTATACATTTAATTAGGTTTTAATTTATATAAAAATTGTGCTTAAAAGTGACGAAAATTTTTTTATTACTAAACAGAGGTTTTAATTTCTAAATTATCAATAAAAAAATAATCCTTTAAATTAATTTATCTAAAACTTTCTACCTATATTTATTTTATTTGACAGTAAGTTGCAGAAAAAATTGTATATGATTCTTAGGATAAATTGCAGAAATTTATTTTTTACGAATTCAAAATGTATTTGTAGTTACTGCTTCATTTACTCTTTTATGCAGTTACCATACTTATAATTCTAAACCAATAAATTATTTATGTTTTTCATAAGTAGTCCTCTATCGTTATTATACCAGTCAGAGTAAGGTTATCTTTAATTTTACAAACAGCACCTTTTTTGTAATTGTAATCAGTTATTAGTAACATATAAGTTATATTAGTTACACAAATTTAAATAATATTAACTTTTATTGTAATAGTTTTTAAAAATAAAATAAAATATAAATGTTTTAAAAAGGTAATTTTTATCGAACAAATTATATCATTAATATATTAAATGAAAATCAAAAATAGAACAAGTACATATATATATGCTTATGACAAGATAATAAAAACATTTATAAACGGGTTAACAATACAGTTTATAGCTTTCGCGAAAGGATAAACTATGTTATTTGAGAAGATCGAGATCATCCTTAATTCCACCTAGCCCGAGAGCTTCTAGAGTATCGCGTGTATCAGCATGTCTGTCTGGCATAGTGAATGATTTCAGTAAACTTTCTTCACCATAGCCATATAAAGCTGGAGCTGCCTGCCCACCATAATTAACTACCGGAGCCTGTTGTTGTGATTGAGAATATCCATAAGCCACAGGAGCCAACTGTTGTTGACCAGATCCATAGGCAGCCACGGGAGCCAGCTGTTGTTGACCAGATCCATAGGCAGCCACGGGAGCCAGCTGTTGTTGCCTAGATCCATACGTTGAGCCAAGCAGTTGCTGTGTATTAAGTTGATTCATACCACCATTAACACCAAACATGTTTACGTTAGATCCCACTCCACTCGAAGGTAATACATTGTTAATTCCACCCAAACTCATTTGTGATGAAGTAGGCAGTCCATTTAAAGTTCCAAATTGATTCCCTAGCCTATCACTTATATCGCTCGAGCTATCATCAGTGTTGAAATTTGTTCCAAACGCCTGTTGTCCTATACTTCCAAAATTTGATCCTAGAAGTTGTTGACCAAATCCATTCGCTGATATTGGTGCTTGCTGTGGAACTCCAAAAAGTGTAGCTTGTCCAGTTCCATAATTTGATCCTGGAGCTTGTTGCCCAACTCCAAAATTTAAACCAGTTGACTGTTGTCCATAACTGTTAGACACGGGGGCTTGCTGTTGTCCAGCTCCGTAAATTGATCCAGAGGCTTGTTGCCCAACTCCAAAATGTAACCCATTTGCTAGTTGTCCAACTCCAGAATTTAAACCATTTGTCTGTTGTCCATAACTGTTAGACACGGGGGCTTGCTGTTGTCCAGCACCGTAAATTGATCCGGAGGTTTGTTGTCCAACTCCAAAATTTAACCCATTTGCTAGTTGTCCAACTCCAGAATTTAAACCATTTGTCTGTTGCCCAAATCCAAAATTTGAACCACTTGTATGTTGCCCAACTCCAAAATCTATACCATTTGCTAGTTGTCCAACTCCAGAATTTAAACCATTTGTGTGTTGCCCAACTCCAAAATTTAAACCATTTGTCTGTTGCCCAACTCCAAAATTTAAACCATTTGTCTGTTGCCCAACTCCAAAATTTAAACCATTTGTCTGTTGTCCATAACTGTTAGACACAGGGGCTTGTTGTTGTCCAGCTCCGTAAATTGATCCAGGGGCTTGTTGCCCAACTCCAAAATTTAAACCAGTGGACTGTTGTCCGTAACTGTTAGACACAGGGGCTTGTTGTAGTCCAGTTCCATAAGTTGATCCAGCTTGTTGCCCAACTCCGAAAGAAATGCCAGCTCCAACGCCATTAGCACCCAAAATATTACTTCCAATTAAACCATTGGGTGACTGTTGCATTCCATTTAAACCATTAAATCCTCCGTTGGAGCCAACACCAGAGCTAAGTAAGGCATTGAAACCATTTCCCAAAATCGCTGGGCGTGCAAAATAACAATTTATCAAAGAGAGAACAACTACTAATAACAGTATGCCTTGCATGACGAGACGAATAATATGTACAAATTAAACTATGAACAGCACGCGAGAAAAGTAGATTAATATACTTCATATGAACCGGATTAGTAAATATGAACAGTGTTCAGTTTACACGTCGGTATCATACTATGAACCATAGAGTAAGAAATAGTTCTTACTCTATGCTACGAACCAAACAAATTTTAGAAAATAATATTATTAATTTGATGTATAACATTATAAATTTACTGCAATAAGCCAAATTCGAAAATCAATATATTAAGTAATATAACTTATAACTTTTATCAAATCTAATAAATACAGCTCTTAGAGGTGTGAGCACCAGCATAATATACTGTTTTGCAATTAGTCTTAAAAGTAGTACTCCTATAATGTAAGGTACTTTTAAATACTTCAAATGTTTTCACGAGATAAATTAGTTTTAAAATATTTTTTCAAAAAATTAATATTTTGACATTAATTAAATATTAGAAATGTAATACTTTATATATTATGTTAACACAATACGGAGTTTAGAAATAGCTATTTGTATTGTACACCTACTAAATAATATTGTTACATGTCTCCATGTTATGCTGATATGGTCAGAATAATTTGGGGTTAAGAAATACATTTGTATTATTTTCTAAAGCTTAATGTTGTATTAAATAATATTTTATTATAACCATAATATATATACTTTAATGTATGAGATGCATCCAAAAGTCATTGAAAGTTTCTTACGAGTTATATTCTAATAATTTAATGTTTTTATATTTTCGAATATTACAAAATATTTTTAAAAAACTACTAAAAAATTATTAAATTTGGATACTAAAACTGTGTTTGGAACTAAAATTTCATAAAATATCTACTTTATATAAAATAGATATACTAAACATGTATTAATATATATACAAACAAAATAATTTCAAAAAGTAATTCTAACACATAAGTTAAAAACTGTAATTCTGAAAATAAATTCGATTTGCATAATATTCATTTTATTTCAATAATGTGAATTTTAATGAAATAATGTTAATTTTAATTGAATAATGTTAATTTTAATTGAATAAGGTTAATTTTAATTGAATAATGTTAATTTTAATTAAATAATGTTATTTTAATTGAATAATGTTAATTTTAATTGAATAATGTTACTTTTAATGGAATAATGTTAATTTTAATTGAATAATGTTAATTTTAATTGAATAATGATCATTTTAATTGAATAATGTTAATTTTAATTGAATAATGTAAATTTTAATTGAATAATGTTAATTTTAATTAAAAAATTTTAATTGAATTATGTTAATTTTAATTAAAAAATTTTAATTGAATTATGTTAATTTTAATTCAATAATGTTCATTTTAATTGAATAATGTTAATTTGAATTAAATAATGTTAATTTTAATTAAATATTGTTCATTTTAATTCAATACTGTTAATTTGAATTCAATAATATAAATTTAAATTCAATAATGTTAATTTGAATTCAATAATGTTTATTTTATTTCAGTAATGTTTATTTTATTTCAGTAATGTTTATTTTATTTCAATAGTGTTAATTTTATTTAAAAAGTTAATAAATAATGAATTAATAATAATTAAATATTTATTAAAAAACGAAAACGAAGATGAATATCTTCTACAATAACATCGTTTTTCTTTTTCTAACAAAAGCACATTTCCAGAAAGACACATTTTTAAAGAACGTGATATTTGTTAAAGATGGTAATAGATATGGAATATAGGGATATTGGGCATAATAAAATAGAAAAGATAGTGTGACGTTAGTTAGGAATTTAAAAACTTTGTAAGTTTATGACGCAGTATTTCACGGTACCTATAGGTCCTAAGGAAGTATTTGTTAATTTAGTAGCCTATTCTTTATCTGCAACTTATTAAGATTTTATCCATTTTTTGTTATGTGTAACTTGTTATGCGTAACTTATGTAACCATTGTAGATTTTTACTTTCGCACGCCCACTTTTAGTATACTTTTAGAAAAAATCGGTTATAGCCTACTTTCTGTTAAAATAGGCTATATAGCATTTAATCGTATTTTTTTAAATATATTTTATCATTTAGTCTACATATAAATTCACAAACAAAATTTTATGATCTGGTATTAGATAATGAAATAATGGTTTTTTCAATATTTTTTACAAATAAAAATGCGTTAACGTACAATAATAATTCAAAGGTCGATTATACTTGTGAAAGTTTAAGTTGATGTATCACGTCAGAAATAAAAACAATATTGGGACGGAACGTGTCAATGATAATTTTAAAACATTTCTATAGCAAATATCAATTTTCGCATCTTGAGTTGGCATTTGTCTCCCATTTCATTGTTTTTTTAGATGTTAAAAATATTTATGGTAAATCCCAACTATAATAGACAATTTATATACATAACTGTTATAACCAGAATTTCAAAAATTTCGTTTATATAACAGAATAAGATAGGTGCACTCTCACCCACTTAAAAGTTGCAATTTTTAATCATTTTTTAAATTTTTTATTAATAGAGCTATTAAGCTTTATCTTTTATGGAAAAAACATTATGAAAACATAGATTTCAAAGAGGAATTTCTTTTTTATATATATTATAGCAGCTTATGGTCACCAAAATATCTGAAATTTCTAAAGTTTCAAAATAATTATTAACATTATTATGTAAGCTGGCCTTACCCTAATATTCATTTGATTCGTTATTGTTTTATGTTAGTTATTTTGTAATTAAGTTCCAAGATATAAATAAAAATGTACAGTGTTTCTATATAATATATGCTGTAGGCCTATATGCTTCCCAAAATAATGGATTCCTTTTTTAACCTTTATTACAAACTCTGATGAAGGATTAAAAAATGCACAGCTATTATTAGTTAAGAATTATTTTGCATCTTGAAATTTAAAGAATAATTTCAAATTTTGAAATCTTATAGGTATTTGTTATATTTTAAAATTATAAAATCATATTATCAATAAAAAATCCTATTTTAATATAAAATAAAAAATGACTACATCTTATAGCCTAATATGTAAGGGTAAAATAAATGACAACGTTTAATCGACATTGGTCATGATCTTTAAATATTACTATTTCATAGAAAAACTACGCGTAGGGCAGTAGACAAAAGTCAAATACCAACAGTTTGACATCTCAATAAATGACAGAAAGCGTGCACATGAGTGAAGTTAGACATGAAATTAAACACTTAGTAAGAGGTGTCTCACCTTAAATATCATGTAGACTCCTTGTCAATAAATTGTCTATTGTATATTTTAAATAAACATTTATACATGCACAGAAAGCAGGTTATAACATTAGCATGAAAAGTCTAACTTATCTCTAAGTAAAACACTTAAGAATTTGCATTTGTAATTTGAGTCCCTTATCTTATCTTAAACAAGTAACTTTTTAAGTAAAATAATTACACTATACATTGTGACCTTTGCATTACGTTTTCTGAAAATATTAGCATAATCGAATATGCATCTCCTGTGATGGTTGAAATTAATCAAAAAGTAAAGAATCAGTTAGACAAATTTGAAACAATAATTAATATATTAAAATAATACATTTTGCATTATAACTTATTTTTTAATATATTTTAAAACAGTTTTCATAATAAAAGCATTTTTACTGAATTTTATCATACGATTTCGTCTAGAGAATATATTCATCAAAAAATGGTTAAAGAAAAGAATTTGGACAACTGAAGACGTCAATAACATTATAAGCTACGTCACCATATCTCTTTAAATCTATACTTAATATTGGAGACTTCTAGGTGGTGGTATGCAATCTGTTAAAATAAATGGATTATTCAGTAGATTACTTTTTTAGTTACATCCGAATAAAAACATGTGTCATTTCCTATTTCATTAATATTTATAATCATAAATTGATAATAATAACATAGAATTTTTCAGAACAACAATCCAAATAATAGGCCTAGTAATTTAATTTAGTTTTAAATAATTATTATCTTCAATAAACAAATAAATGAAAGGAATTCTGCAATTATAGTATAATAAAAATATCATTTATCGATTAGTAAATGTAATAGGTACTGTTTAACAAAAAGCTGTATGTAAAGTATAAACCCAGGGACTACTATAATTTAAAGTAGAATTATAACTTAAAGTTAAACTATAACTTTATTTAGTTTCTGTGGTAAATAACTAGTTCATTCATAGTCAAATCACAATTAGATTAACAATATTGATTTATTACATAGGTATTTTTCATATATCTATTAGAGTATCTACAGTAACAGAGACAGTACAGTATTTAGTGAAATATATTTTTTCTACCTTTTTATTTCAAAAAACAATAATTTATGAACAAAGTATTTTCAACAAAATTTTGTGTATTTACCTAACAATGATATTAACAGGTGTCTCGTGTCTCACATTATAGTGGAACAAATTGGCCCTTTGTTATTTTTTAAATAAATTTGAAAACTTTATTAATTTATAATCAAGGCTTTAATTCAAACTTTATACAATAAATATTATTAATAATATATGTTGCCCCAATATCTACACAATATACAATCATCAACGTGGGGAAGGTAAAACAGTAGAAACTACCACGATACAAAGGATAATAAATGGATGATATTAGAGAGAAAGATAAGGTGTGAAAAGTTCAGTTTTAAGGAAACACTTGAATACACTAAGGTCGGATTCGGGGGGAAATGTCACAGACATTTTATTCCAAAGAAAAGAACCAGCGATAGAATAAGATCCTTCAGCAGCAGAAGTTTGGGCTAAATAAGCTGAAGAAGGGTAGTTGCTGGTTGAGAGCTAAGGCGTGTAACAACTGTTGAAAAGGTAATTTTGTTAATTAATACTTTGAAATTTGACGGGACTGAACCTATAAAAACAATAATGGACTACACAGCAAATTTTGCAATGAATGCGTTTTGAAATTGGTAACCAGAGAAACTCTTTAATTATAGTGGAAATAGAGACGAATTTTGGAAATACGTCTAATTAGCTGGACACACCAGTTCTGAACATGTTGTAAACGACGAATACGGCGCTGAGGAACAGAACAAGGTATAGCATTGCAGCAATAAATGCGTAATTGTAAATTTGGCACACGTGTCATTTTTATTGTATTTTAATTGAAGAATTTTCTTATAGATCTGATGAAAATGAACGAAAATCTGCAAATATTGTCAAGGTGGTTATTAATTAAGTGTTAGGGGACTACCGAATATAACAGCAAAACTTTGACTGTAGGAGAGAACCGAACATTATTAGTGCTACAGTTTTCAAAATTCTGACATAATAGGTTGAATGAAGTTTTCTAATAATATAACATATGAGTCAGTTGTTAACAGCATTAAGAGGAATGTACAATACATGTTATATTTATTACATGAATAAAGTGGCATGACCAATAACAAAATTTACAATTGAGGGTTATTCAATACGATTGAAAGAGGCTATAAAGTATTATGCATACCGTTTTTATAAAAATTACTATACAAATTCTAGTTATAGTTTGTTTGGTATTCATGTATATATACACCTTATACTTTATTAATAAATTATTATATAATATAATATACACCTTATACAATTCCACAACATGATTACTATGTTTTGACTTTCACAAATGCATTTCGTATTAAATTTTAAGATTTACAATGTAATCGGTTTCAAATTTCCATTATAAAAAAACTAATTGGCATTATACATAATTTTACTGTAAATACGAAAGGGACTGTTTCCATAACACCCACATAAGTCCTGAATGTCTGACTATTCGTGACAATATTTGTTAATTTCAACATTTTTAGCGAGATTATTTATATGATAAAAATACATGAACTAAATTGGTTGAATAAAAATAGGTTTTAAATATTAACCTTAAATAAAGTTAAATACGACTTTTGGTTCATTAAATTATTTTAATTAACCTTAACATTGACAGCAACAAAAATGGTATATGTACCTTCCATAGTTTTTTTTTTCAAATTCACAAATTTAAACATAAACTTGTGCTTATTTAATATAATTTTATTAAACACACTCCATTTCAAAAATTTAGTTTGAAAGATCTATTTTATTAACATCTATCAAAGCAACATTAAATATATATAAAAACCTTTTCCAACGTTATGTACTTTATTATAAGCAGTGATCTTTTTAGTCAAACAGTGAGTATAATTATAATATTTAGTATATTTCGGTCTAAGCACAGAGTGGGAAATATTGTGCACAACCTTATTAATGCTCATTAAGTATTATACATACATATATTAACAGTCAAATAAGTATTTTTCAAATGCATGTTTATTTAAAAAACAACTCTTACAAAATCTCAAAGAATGAATTAAAGCAATAGCATATATCATAGTGAAATATAAATATATAAAATCAGTTAATGCAAGTATAAAAGTTATACGTGACGCAAAAAATATAATAATTAAATATCAAATAATTTGACAACAAAGAAGTTATAAATAATATTGGCACAAGCTCCCAGTCCCAGTCTACATACATCAAATACAATAGTTCCGAGCACACCTAAGCAATAGAAAACCTATACTTGGTGAGTTGAGAATAGGTTTTCCCCGGGTGTAGTGTAATATCCGGGAATGTGGCATGATTCATCGCGTCCGGCCAATTTTGCGCCTCCAAACAAAGCGCCGAGTGTCGCGGATAGGGCTTGCTACTCTTGCCGGGGGCACCATCGAGAAAGTTGGCCGTATAGAACTGGACTCCCGGCTGATTGGTGGTCATCTCCATGATACGTCCGCTTGGCGGATGCTCCACCCGGGCCGTCACCTCATCCCCGTTGGCGATGGCATCCTCGAACACCCAGTAACCATCATATCCAGGGGGATCCTGCCCAACACTCTGAACCAGCTCCCTGGTCAGCGTTTTGGGTGTTCGTAAGTCGAAAGGTCCAGAGATCGGAGTCACCTCCCCCGACGGTACCAAATCCTTTCCCAGCTTCGGCATCCTGTCCCCCTTGAATTAGGAAGTTAAATTGGATATAAATAAATTATAAAATTCAACTAAAGTTATTACTTTTGAAGGAAGGTTTATAAGCCTTTTTATTTTTACATGAATGTGTTCTATAGCATTTATTTAAAAAATGTAATTGTAATAAATTTCTTTTACATTTTTTTAAAATGTAGCTTACATGACAATAAATATTATTAAACTTCTACATAACATAAGTTGCATGATGTTTAAATCAAATCAAGTTGTATATAGATAACACGATATAGAAGCGTGAAAAAGAACCTCCATTTGGCATTATTATTTTCTAATGTATGTATATTTTGTATATATTCTATAATATATCTAATATAACTTATATTTTAAAAAGTGGTAGGTAATATTCATTTTGCTACTAAATATTTTATAATTTAACTTGAAATAATTGTTATTTAAATAATTTCTATATATATAAATTTATAAAATTTTACTTTTCTATAGACTTTTTAAAAAAACGCAATTTATTAAAATACGAAATTATATAAAATAATTTTCTAAATTAAAACAGTTTGGCAAGATTCACATTTAATTTGATCATTCAGAAATAAAAATTGTAATGTATAAATTAGAAAATCTAACTGAACCGCCCACCTTGATACTGACCACATGGTCATATATGTCCGGCGTGCCATGACCGGCCAGATTGAAGTAGCTATGATTGGTCATGTTGATCGGACAACTCGCCGAGCAGACAGCCGTGTAGTCGATCTCCAATTCATTCTCAGTCGTGATCCGAAAGGTTACCGCAAACTCCGCCATGCCCGGGAACCCCTCATCCCCGTCCTTACTAACCAACATCAGTGTGACACAGTCCATCCGCAAACTGGACCTATCCAACGTCCACACCCGCTTCGACAGGCCCCGTTCCCCCCCGTGCAGGCAGCAGTCACCGCTGTTTTTGGTCAGTCGACAGGTAGTCGATTGCTGCTCGTGCTCGGTTAGCAGGGAGAACTCAGCCCGGGTGACTCGGCCGGCCACCCGGCCCACAACAACGCCCAGATAGGTCCGGTCCGCCTCATAGCCGGCGACCGAGTCGAAGCCGAGCACCACGTCGGCCAGGTTCCCCTCACGATCGGGAACCCAGAGACTCTGCAGGGCGGCGCCATAGGTCAAGATCACTGCGCGCATCCCGTTTTTGTTTGTGATTGAGATTTGGTCCACGTGTCGACCCTTCTTCGTGTGCCCGAATAATTCCGCCATTTTCTCTATCGGAGATTCTGGAGTTAGTATGAAGTTAGGAGAATTGTAATAGAACCGTTTTAACTTAAAAGTGTTTTTTATTCATTTTTAGATAACCTTATTGAAATTTAGATTGAATAAATAAATTCAACGACTAGCATCAGTTCTCGAACTTGCATGGATTTTAAAATTTATGTATCTGTTAAGTTTAAAATAAATTTAAGCAATATATCATTTTAAAATGTGCACATATATAATATTTATATACGAAATAAAAATCTAGTTTCATATTACAGTATAATCAAATATATAGGATAACTGTTTTAGGATAAAAAAAATTAGAAAAATGTTTTTAACGTACATTTTACGATATAATATTTATTTTTTAAATAAAGTTCAGAAAAATTATTTTATAGATCTAGAGATGAGAACGGCCAACACAAAATTCGAGGAAGTAAAAATATCAACGGGGGCTATGGCGAGGCTCTAAAACGGCAAATGGCACCGATTAGAGTTTTTACTAACTAGAATTCATATAAATTATCTAATCTGGTAGCATACGAGACTTTGAAAGTTGTTAATAATGCTACCCAGAGGGCTCTACAGCCCCCCCCCCTAATTGTAATGCATATTTGTACGAATTATGATAACTATCCAAAAATAATGAAATCCGAGGAATTCTCTAGCCTGTATATCTGTGATTTAAATTATATAACATATAAAAAATATAAAACATATAAAAATATATAAAAAATGTTTAAACCATAGTATCAAGCAATGAGTCATACCATTCTCTAAAATCAAATAATGTATTAATGTATAAATTAAATATTATCCTCCATATATTCAAATACTACAAACATTGTTACATATTACACTAGTATACAATATAATACAATACCATTTTGGTAGATGAAATATAGTTTTAAATAGCATGTAATCAACCATATAAGTTAATGTAATACTGCCAAGAAAATGTAAATTTTATTAATAGTATATGAATTATATTAATTTTTTTATAAAAAGTATTAGGTGAACAAACATAACCACTTTTCTAATTTACTTAGAAAATATAATTTCAAAAAATTCATAATATATGTCTTGTCAACAGAAAATAAAATGATCTCTCAACAAATATAACAGCCCATCAAAAATGTTATGCAAAATATTCCATATCAAGTTTTAATCATAGTAATTTATTTATTTATTGAATTATGTTTTGGATTTGTTGACACAACTTGATAAATTTATCAAGAATTCCCTAATAATAAAATATGAAGAAATTACCCTTGTGATTTTCTGTATGTGGCCATCTTTTTTTATCGGGGAAAGAAAGGTGTAGATCTATCTCTCAGAAATATGTCTTCGATGTTATGTTTAATAGAGCAATGATAAAATACAGTTAGTGTATGTTTATAGTTACTAACTTTTATTATCCTGAATGGGTACTAATAAATTTTATTAGTAGCCAAAAAATAGTAAAAAGTGTTATATCACTTACACTGTTAACTTATTTATTAATGTTGTAAGCCAAATAGTGAGTCTACATTACTTTAAAACATATATTCTATATAAGTTAATGAATGACATTGTACATGTCAAATGCTAAGTAAATAAACATTTTGTTTGATTTTTAACCCTGTTTAGTATAATATTAGATAAATATTGTTTATACTTTTATAGATTTAATAAAAAGACATAAAATTAATTTAAAAAGACTTTAAATTACTTTTAAAAGTACATATTTAAATTTCTTCTTACTGAATTACTTACCTAAAACCTTTTTCCACTGGTCAGGGTTATCAACAATTGATGAATAATAAAAATTGATGATTCACCAGTGGTTTTATCAAACAGTGTTACTTATATTTAACTATAAATTAAATTATTTTCCAAAAATAGTTCTAATAGAAATCATTGGAGATACTTTTAAAGTGTCTACTGGATTAATGTCACTTATCAAGATGGTATAACTGCTGGACAGACATTAATAAATTTGGAAACAACATTTTACTAGTCAAGAAAAGAAAATTGGATATTTTAATTGGGTTAACAAATGTTTGTGAATTTTCTATCTATTCTTTTTAATGCATATGTTGCACTCATATGTTTGAAGTAATTGGATTTAGGATAATAATGTAAAAGTACTCATAAAATTGCACAGTAGAAATTAGTAACAAATCTATTATTGATTACCTATTTTTAATGTGTAATTTTGAAAGTTCTTATACATTCTTATCCCAATTTTTATAACTAATAATTTTCTAAAGATTTTCTTATTATACTATAATTGCTCACACTTCTATTATTTACCCTATATATCTATATATTGTAATTTATTACAAATATTGGTATATGTATTGTATATATATCCAATTTTAGCCTATATATATCTGCAAATAGTATTTCTACTTATTTTCATATTGATTGGGATACTGTATATATTTATATACTCATTTTATAATATTTGAATCCACTTTGTCATCTGTAAATACTGATTATTCAAAGTGATCAACAGCTGCCACCCAACAATGTGAGGAAATATATCCTGTAGTAAATATTGGAAATAAAATTTCATTCTTTTTATCTTAATCCCAATCCCAAGATTGCTCTACATGTAAGAGCATAAATAAATTTAGTAAATTACTAAATTTATTTTAAACTGAAAATTTATAACAGCACCCCTATATTTTTATGAATAAAACAGATATTCATGATGAATACCATATCATCAGTTGGTCAGATAGGAATGCTTAAGAACTACAGAATTAGCTTCAAAGAAAATTACATCTAGGCAGTTCTGGAGCTGAACTTATAAGTTCTAAAATAAAAGTAGTACAAATTTTATGGCTGCTCCCTGTACTCCTAACCTTCAAATAGCTTAATAAAGATTTGTAGAAAACTGTGCAATAATGAAGTTAAAAGAAAGTGGAATTTCCATGTGCATGTTCTGATGTTTCCAACAATTCTGCAAATAATAACTTTTAAAAGTTATTTTTATTGTATTTACAAAGTTTACTATAAGGATCATATTATATAGAGTATACATAAAATTCACAGAATGATTGTAAAAAAGTAAAAGTATTGATGTATTTTCCTGTATTATATTTTTGAAAAACTATATCATATTTATAATGCAATGCAAATTAATAACACTGATATATTAATTTATATTTATATCAAATACAATTTTTTTTAATTATAATTGAATTAATCAAATAAGCTATTTCACTTCAGTTGACCTGCATTAGATCTCAAGTATACTTAATTTGAATTAGGATGACAACAGACTATGTCAGTTTATAATAGATTATGCTTTAGTATAGTATCACCTTATTTAGTGTGAAATAATGATTATGAAATTGTTTTGTTTTATAGAAAGCATTTTAGTATTTATATTTTCAATAAATTTTATTATATAAGAACTGAGCAGCAGGGAAAAAAGTACATGTAATAAAGGGATAATTTTATATTATGATTGTGATATTTAAAGTTATTTTAAGTTATATGTTATGCTAATTTATTATGAAACATTTTTTATTAAATATTCTTAAAAGTGTATGATTAAAATATATATATTTTAACACAATATGGTTTTATAACAATTATAGTAAGTGGAAATTACTATTATTATAAAAATTATTATATTAAAAAAATTATTTAAAAATAACTATATTTTTGCAATTGTACTAGGTCTAGGTATTCATTATGAGGTTGGTACCTTAATCTAATCTATGCTTGGACATGGTATATCTGCTTTATCCAACTTTAATTCCAGGCACATTTTGAGTAAATGTATTTTACTTAACCAGCTCCAGCTAGTGTATACCTATTAGTATTATACTCTTTTTATATATAAAGTGAATAATATTAAAAGAAATATAACAATAATTATTGAATTTTACATATGTTTAGAATCAACGTAAATTCTATTCGTCGAAAATTTTGATGAATAAAAAAAAGAAGTTATTTGTTGAAAATGATTTTCGATGAATAATTTTTTTTTTATTCATTGAAAATATATTCAAATAAAATTATAAAAT
>JAUZND010028326.1:0-23485 GCA_034780555.1 Coelogynopora nodosa
GTGATAAGGATACCGTGATTGTTTTTGAGAGAGTTTATCACACTATGCAGTAGACAATGCCCGTCTCCTGGAGACGTTTATCATAATATTTTATATAAAACACTCATATATTTGTGTGTCATTGACACTTGAAATATAATAGTAATATATCCAAATATACGGTTTATACGCCAAATATTAAGATATTACTTTATCAAATAATTGCTCTATTATATTCCTTTTCTATGTTTATTAGTTAAATGATAGTACGTGTTTTACTGAATTAATAAATTTACTTTCATTATTAAAGAAGAAAATCAATAAAATGGATTTTATTTAGATTTATACAATCACATCTGACTCTGTCGGTGATTTTCAATCAATGACTTGTAGTATATTTTGTAATTGGTTAAAGAAATTAATATATGTTGTTCTTTCAGTAGTAGTACTTCTAGTTGCAATTCTTATAGGAGGTTTTATTCTTTCTTCAGAAGTCGAAACAGGTCCAATGGAAATATCAAGGATATCTAAAAATCTGGTTAATCTTATTTTAAAGCCTGGTTCTGCAACATCAACTGCTGCAATAGATGTTAGTGTCAAAGCAACAGTTCCTATTGAATCATTCTGGCAGGTATTTTATAACATAATTATATATTATTAATATTTAATTCCACAATTCATATTTTAAAATTAAAAAATAGTGCTGTGATTGTGAAGTGTGAGTGTTAATCCTGGGAATTAATATTATTAATGAAATTATTCCTAGCAATTCAAAATGTTTAACATTGAAATAAAATAGCAAATTTCAGTTGTTATATATGTGTAATTGTGCTTCAGCAACAGGAATATTGATTAGAAAATTACTGTTGGATATATTCCTAGTAATGAACAAGTTATTCTGGATTGTTAGAAAAGTGTGTAGAAGTAGCTTTGCAGCATGTTTTTTAGTTTTCAGCCATAGTTCAGGGCACTCCGATTAAATAGGAATAATCAGCTAAACCATGTGATAAAATATGTATAGGACTAGGTAATACTAATACTAATAGTGAATAGTTTTTATCAGTTATGTTTCCAATATCCAGAATAATGCCTATATGTTACACAAAAGCATAAAATTATCTTTTCAAAGTCTAAACCATGTACAAAATTCATCAGTGGAGTAAAATTTCAATGGATTAATGCAATCTTTAATAATTGAATTGAAGGTAGTCCACCATTTTCTATTGCCTCAATCATATTAATTACATCCATATGAAAATTTATCAAAAGCAAACCAATAATTTAGTATAATGTAGCAAATAGCATATATAAACTTATAGCATCACATCTCAATTTTCTATTGTTTATGTACATCTTAACCTTCAACTGTTAGCAATTAAATTATGCATTATAAAATTAAATAAACTGCCAATTAAGAAATAACAGCACATTAATAATTTTTTATTTCTGCATTCCAGAGTTGGCAGTTAACTCCAAACTTAATTTGCAGTTAGCTTAATTATTAGTTCTCCACTGGGACATATGTATTTTAGCAAATAATTTGTTATAAATATATTAATATTTAACTAATATTTCAACTTTATTTTTTAATTTACTACTTTGTTTTATCATGCACATAAGTATATGCAAAGATAAATAAAACCAGAATCTAAAAATCCTTGTCTAAGACTGAGGACAAATATAGCCATACCATACCAATTAATGTATTGCTAAAAATTAATATGAAATAATAATAAATCAATTTAATTTTAAAATAAATTCTAATATTAATTATAAATTCATTTTAAATTCAATCCAAAAAAATATTTTTTTACTATATAAAAGTAATACTATAGTCTTATATATGTAATTTAAAAAAATCAAAAATCAACTTATAACTGACTGTGTTAACTTGTAACCATAACCATGGTAACTAATAACTGAGTCAACTCATAACAGATTCAACTTATCATATAATAATAGATGTACAAATTAATATTTTAAATATTAAAGTATCTATTAAAACTATATCTATAATAAATCAATAGACCATGGCTATGTAACTTCGAAACTTGGTATCTCAGAAAACTGCAAGGGATCTCTTGGAGAGACAAAATCACTAACAACGAAGTACTCAGAAGAGCTGATGTTAAAAGAACCCTCTATCCCACCATCATCTCTCAAAAGATGGGATACTTTGGCCACATCACCAGACACGAAAGCCGTGAGAAAACCATCATGCTCGGAATGGTCCCCCAAGGAAAGAAAGTCGGCCGCCCAGCAACTAGATGGATTGATGACATCCTGAAATGGACAACCACAAATACCGTCGCCGATGCTG
Source organism: Coelogynopora nodosa (assembly GCA_034780555.1). NCBI lineage: Eukaryota > Metazoa > Platyhelminthes > Proseriata > Coelogynoporidae > Coelogynopora > Coelogynopora nodosa. The sequence goes on from JAUZND010028326.1 coordinate 2,300, forward strand.
TCCGCCTAGCAGAAAACCGTCAAAAATGGAGAAAAATCACCCATCAAGCTACCCTTAACATATGAAGCAGCAATGGTCGTCCTCGACTGCGCTACCCTGATGATGATGATGATATATATATATTGGTCTATATATTATAAAACATTATTTTTACTACGATAACAAATTTTTACCAATATACTGTATTTGAGCCGTTAAAATAAAAGCCTCACAGACACCCTAAAAAAATCTTCTTGATAAGTTTGATATACGTCTCAATAACGCCAGTATTAGGTATGCTTTATATAAAGCTGTATATGTATATATATAGTAATGTATAATACCATTAAGTAGGATAATAAACTTATTGTATATATACATATATATGATAATTATTTTATTTTTAACTGAGTTCTTTTGGAATATTTTTAACTGAATTATTACAGCTGTACTGGTATTAAATGATATATTAATTATACTGTACAAGGTTTTACTTTGTAGCCTTTTTTATCATTTTTTATTTGTATAATAATATGATAAATATATATCCATAGATAAAATTTATATTGTACATTATTGATCTTTTATTATTATCATTTCGTATTTTCCAAATTTAATGGATCATAATATTATAGTTATGCATAAACTTATGTATAAAAAATTGGAAGTATTATTTAAAAGAGTTGTACATTGAGCATAAAACAAGTTTGAATTTATAAAACATGAAAGCCTGCAAAAGTAATGTATATAATTATAAAAGTTTTAGTTGAGATACGAGATAACATGCGTTTTAATAATTTTATTACCCACTCAAGAAAGAAGTACAGAGTATTATCTAAAACGATTTTTTTTGTTCTTCATTATATAATCAGGTGAACGCCTCGATCTAGTCCAATAATGAAATTAAATCGCATGTCCCATCTGGACAAAAAATAACCTTCAGGGGTAAAATGGGGTTTAGTTAGAGTTATCTAGGTTTATACCAAATTAGGGTTTAATTATGGTTAAAAACTGCATATATTTATGACTTAATAGTAAGGGCTCGTGTTGGTTTAATTCTAATTTAAGATAATATTGAGAAAGCGTCATCACTAGTCCAGATGATTCCTAATTGGCCCAATAATTCAGTCCATATGAGATTCAAATTATAATTCTGACTAGGAGGAGATGTATTAAGGTCGACTGATACTCATATAGATATTTGTATATGTGCTTATTAGTTTTATTGTATTTGCTAACATTTCCGAAGAAGGGCAAAACTGTAAATTTGGCGTCATCAATGAAGGTTTGAATTATACCTATTTTGACCAGTTTAGAAGCTCTTCAAGGCCACGAGTGTGTATGGTTTTTATTCTTTGCAGATTTAGAATTTATATTTACTTAATACGATTATATCAAGCTAGCATGGTTTGACATTTATTCAAATTTGCAGTAAGATAATATATAATCAGTTGAATTAAATTTTATTATATAAACAGTGTTCACACGGAGGGCTTGTGAGACTATAACGACATATGCTACATGGCGAAGCATATGAGTCTTTGTTTAAAATGCTGCGCCAACTGAGTGACTCAATTTTCCTTGTAATTTGAAAATAATTAATTTTAATGAAAGTTATAAAAAAATTCACTATTAAATACTGTATATGTAATTTTTAACTTTATGTTGTACTGGACTACATTTGGTATTTCATTTAGGATTATAGTGTGGTGTTTAGATTCGGAAAGAAAATAAATCATGCCATTTACACTTTAAAATATATCTGTGACATGAAGTCATTGTTTTTATTCATTAAAATGCAAAAATGTTATAAGTATATATTTCACAATGTAAATAGAAGATATAGGAAGTATTAAATATCATGACTTTATTATCATTAATAACAAAATGTGTTATCAAAATTTAAAGAATAAAATCTGGCAAGCATAATTAATGCAGTACGGATAATAATAAACAAGATACAAGTATACCGATATAGAAGTTATTAAAATAAGAAAATTATAAATTAATAAGCATAAAATGTTTATACGAAAATATTACCGTGCATGTCATGACAGAAATAATACTTGTAAACATAATTGATAGAAAGTAGCATGTAATTGACAAATAGTTGAGTAAAACCACAGCAACAATATATACCGTGTCATTTTAATAACTTTACATGTGTTGTAGTTTTATGATACAATGTCAACGAATTGATGTTCATACCATTAAAAGCATTATTATAGCAGTTAATAAGATTCTGTTTGTATATAATCATCCAGTGACCATATGCATACAATATAGAAACAGATAGAAAATTTAATTATTGGAAAAATGTTATTGTATAGCAACCCCATATTATAAAATTAGTGTTCATATATGTTGCGTTTTGTATCTTTACACCAATAATAACATTGAAAAATTAGTAATTCAAAAATGGTTTAAACAATCAATATTATTAATTGAATATTTAATAGGCTATAAAATAAGCTATTCGTAGCGTAACAATATAATATATAACTTTAATTATAAATTTTAATATTTATTACATTTTTCATGTGACAGTATCATCTGTATGTCATCTGACCATCTGATATTGATCTGTATGGTTCTTCTATTTCAACGGCGCATGTGATATTATATATAATTACATCGCCTAATACACAAAGTAATGAAATCATATTGATTAACACAGATTTTACAATGTATTAATTTAATTTCTACAAAATGTAAGTTCATGAATATCAATATTAAAGGCCCAGGATTTAAATTAAAACATAGAATGTTTTGGTTCTACATATAAGACAATGCAATGGACCACTAGCACAGTAAGCTATAAATACTGATGTTAAAAATTATGATGTTCAAATATTTGTGTATGTTTACCAGATATTATATAACACCAAAAAACTCTTCATGTCATATCTTCATCCATATAATTAAGCCACATGATTGAAAACGACATATAGATCAGCACAGCCACCCAACTGGTGCCGCCAACTCAGTCTCTGAGCATTTGAATCTCCTTCTTGAGCAGTTGGGTCATGTGAACGGCGGTACGAGCCTCATCACTGTCAAGCTGCTGCAGTGCGAGTTCAGCGCACTCGCGAACACTCGCGATGACGTCATTTCGCCTGCGAGTAGGGAGCGAGTTTATGAAAAGTAATCTCGGAGAGTAATTGAATGCTATTATAAATAATTAGGTTAAAATAATTTAGTTTTACGATATTTTCATTCATTCATTATTATATGTTAGGTATTTGATAATATGGATAGTATCACACCAATTAAATGGATGAAATAAAAATACTTCCTGCAAAATATTAACATTAGAGTTATCTTACATATATAACAAATTTTAACATAAGCGTTTCAACAGTAAGTCCATAACAACAGAAAATTAATATGTTTAAATGGAAAAGGTGAAACAAAATAGAGCTATTTTAAATTATTTGCGTCTATTAATTTTAACTTTTTTGTATTCGTTTGTAATGAATAAATACGACGTTAGCAATTCTAAATATGAAAACAAGAATAAAATGAAAATAGTAAGAATCATAAAATACAAAATCCCTTACTGAAAAACTTTGAACACACGTTTAAAAATATCCTTTATAAAATTCAAACAATAAAAAAGGAATTAAATAGGTTTGATATTTGCATTAATTTGACCTTTTATAAAATATAATACTAGCCTATCACATAAAATATCATATTTACAATACTTCACATTATACGCGTTTTGTTTATCACAAATAACTATAATTAACAATTAAATATATATCATAGCTCGGAAAAACAACAAGTAAGCAGTTTAACTAAGTGTATATTAATTTCTATATTCAATTATAGATATTAAATTATATAACATACAATTTGTCAACTGACATATTTGATACCAGATTCAGCAGTATATTCATATTAAAATTTCACCTGCTGAACTAATTCGTTTCCATTAACTTTGCGCTGAACCCTCCAGTTTTTGATGATATTTAGAAACATGTTATATGTATCATATTTTATATATTAAACATTGTAATATACTACTTATGAATAGACAGTTTCATTTTATAATATATTTAATATAATATTGTAAATTAAAAAAAATATACCAAAAAATATATTTTGCTATTATTTGATACTGAAATATAATAATATGCCATGGAGTTCAGAATTCTAGTGTTATGAAAGTTCAGTATTATATAAAAATAGGCAGGACAGATTATTAAACAATTAACGATAGCAATGATAAAACTGTCCACTCTTCAACTAGGCATAATAAACGGCTTCATCATACCAAATATGCACAATCTTTCGGACAACCTTCTCTCCCTTGACCTTAAGACGGCCCAGAGCGAGACAGGCCGACTCCCGCACAAGTCGATCTGGGTCGTCCAGATTTTGGAACATCCTATTGACCACCCTGTCACTGTTCTGCCCGGTTTTGGCCAGAGACATAAGGGCTACCGCGCGAACATTGGGATCTTGATCTTCGAGGAGATCAAGCAGGCCCTCCACAACTGCCTGTGACTTGTACTTGCCTGATCAGGGTGCATCACGGTACATCAGTTTGAGTTCACGAATTTCAAATTGTGGGGACGTTAACATTTATCGGAAATACAATAATATGGATTAAATAAACGTAAACTACAATATGTAGATATAACAGATGACTCTATCATTAACTAATGCGGAGCAATACATTATAGTTAACAAGTAAACAATGCATTATTTTTGTCATCAGAGGACAAAACGGAGGACAGAATATAATTCTTTATTTGAGCTAAAGGATGTTGATTACATGCATTAACCAACGGATACAATCTAGGAAAACGATTGAGGAAAACAACTCTGCATTAAACGAATATCCGGTTTTAAAAGAATCCGGAGTATGTATAAGTAGATTTGATTATGATATAAATAGACAAAAAAAGGACTTTGAATTGATACAAAATAAACATATTTACAGATTATGGCAATATGGATAAAACGAATTTAGTTATATGTAAATTGCGAAGGTCAAAATATGAAATATACTGATTAAATGATGCAATAATTTAAAATAAATTTTCGTTATATAAAATAACAGTTTTTTGAAAAGTTTAAGAATATAAAAATTTTCATTTATAATTTGTTCTATAATAAATAATGTGTATTTATTTAAGTTTACGAAAAATATATTAATATATTTAAAATATTAATTATTCAATGCATAAATATAATAATTGCACACATAATATAAATAACATTTTGTTGTGTTTAACAATAAATATTAATTTTTAATAATGATACTTACTGTAATTAATTGAATAAAAATATGATAAAAAATTATAATTAGATAAAACCAATTATTTTTAGAGTTACCGAAAGTTTATAATGTCATATAAAAGTTTAAAAAAACACAGTCATCTCAAAACGTAATTTAAATCAAGTGAGTAAAACTGACCCAAATTGTTGATGGCATCGATTCGAAGACTAGAGTCCATATCGAAGACTTCTCTGACGGCCATTGATTCTGTTGCAAAAAGTTGAATTCGCCGAAAAAAGGGGACCACAACGTTGTCATTTTTGATGAATTCTATGAATATGAAATAACAATTTGATATAGTATCCCAAAAAAGTTACAAACTACACCGCAAACATTTAAACACTAAAGGAATGCTAGAGTGCGTTCATTTATTCGTTATGAAACATCAGATTTCTGTTTCTATACATTTTTAAAGTAATTTAAATGATGTTTCACATTTGATAATGATCTATAATAGTCAAAACGTTACACAGAATATTTCGTGCTTCCATGCACATCGTCAGCTGTATACTGAGAAACATTAAACTAAAAGTGGGTTAATATTGGAGTGGAATGGGAGGGTTGGATCATCATATTAGTAAGTACAATCATCACGAAGAGTTAATCTCAGAGATGATTATAAATTTTATCAAACAATTTGGGAATCGGGGAACAAAAGGAAGACAAATGGAAGCATTTATAGTAAATGATTTGGGAATTCTCAATGGGTGTTTTTAATATATATATAAAAATATACCACTATCACAACTACTATATATCGCTACATAAATACAAGCACAGAAGTAAATATAGTAAACTTTATAATTATAAAGGGCCTAACAAAGACTATGGGTAAATTTATTATATAAAGAAATAAACGGGTCACACAATGAAACAAGGTTTGGTAGTTTAGAAAAACTGTTAATGATAATTCAGTCTTACGCTAATACAAAGTTTTATTGTTATCCAACTTATTCATTTTCACTTTTTTTCTTAATTATATACAAACTTTTAGTTTACAACATTCAAAAATTGCTTTTGTATTGGATATTAAGGTGTAGGATTGAAACTACCACTTAATAAATTAACGAATCATAAAAGTCACACTTTAAACATTGAAGGGAAGCTCACCATCATATTTAGCTTTCTTAAATATTCCGTCAACTACTGCAAGTTCTCTCTTTAACATTACGAGCAGATTTATTTTTTCATCATCATTGTAGAGATCGGAGATAAACTTTTCATTAAATATTTCACAAAATCTAAAGGAAAGATAAACGAAACAAATATATATCACACCATTACTCCCGTTATAGTGTTAGCCGAATATTATGCTTTATTTATTGTAGTGTTTGCTATAAATTGAATAAAAATTTGTTACCACTTGTATTAAAACAAAACTTCATATTATATTAACATTATTAAAGCCTTAGTTTTTGTTACCAACCTTGAGAAACCTAGTACCAAAATTAAATAAATTATTTAAGAAAATAAAAAAATAATTTATAACTTTTAAACCGTTTTATTGTTAAATTTTCAAATCAAATGAATTTTCGAGAAAATAGTGTTCAAGGGGTTGATGTTTGATTGGGAAGGGGGGACTGATGTTCTTTAATTTCATCAGACTTAGCGCAACCTGGTAACACAGGGAATCTTAATCAGGCTTCAAATCTGATAACATACATCGACTTCTCTATTCACAAAGCCACAGTCCCTATTATTGTCACGATAAATTACAGACATAAAATATTTTTTACCAATACGTGGAATAAAAATGAAGACGACTAATAATTCCACATTCTGTATAATTATAATAATATATATAATTAGGAGTTACTGTTTTAATTTGATTCATTTTCATTTGATATAAAGAAACTACAAAAAGCTCACATTCACTATAAATCACATATTCCATATTTTCACCTCTTTTGTTGGTTGACCAGGTAAATCTTTCAAATGAACATTTTCATTGTGATAACATAATTAAAATGGCAGAATTTCAATTGTTTTTACCAAATAGAAAGAACATAAAAAAGTTGCAAGAGACGTTAGAATCAGAAGATTAATGTGAAGTGCACCTAATTTAAAATTATTGGTTACATTTTTTTAAATTTAAAACAATAAATGTCTTTTGATGCTTTCTAAAAATTATTTAAAAAATCAACATTACTTTTAAAATTGTTCAAAGGACTTTTTGAATAAAATGTTTTAGAGGTTAACAAATTTGATTATTTTCTACTGTACTACAATCTCCATAGAAAATAAATGTAACCACGTATTAAATATCTGTAAGTAAAGTTGAAAATGTCATATATATTTGATAATATCTAAACATTTATTTACATTTCTTAGATAGATATTTCAAAGTAAAGTGAATTATTTAAAAATAAAATTTTTGATTTTGTCACAAAATATTTCATGGATTCTATTAGACCATGTTTTTTTTAACAAATATATCGTCATTACCATTTAATATAAATTAATCCATCATATTTTAAATTGCACTATAATGTACACTTTACCATATCTTGAATAACGCTAAATATGGACAAAGCATTCACACATTTATTGTAAAAATAATATGTTGCAAAAACCTCTAGAGTTAGAGTAAATACTTCCACTAAAAATATACAATAAATTATAGAGGGATATAGGTTAAAAATAGTACGTTCATTATTAAGCATATTTTATAGAATAAAAATCGTAATGTTACTGAAATCGACAAATTATAGTATTTAAGAATAATTTAAATAATTATTCTATGTGATTTACTCTGTCCACTGAACGCTTTCCTGCTCGCCAAAATTGTCCGCCCAGAAGTTGGTAGATTCTCCTTTCGCCAGACTTTCTTCATTTTTTTGGCGAAGAGTTGTCCTTGTCTCCTTTCTCTCTGATGCCAGATTATCTGATTACAGTGAGCCGAATGTTAATCAATTAAAGTTAATCTCCATATTCCATATTAAGTCTAAATTTCAGTAATGCTATTGTTACCAATTGGTAAATGAAACAACCAACCCAAAAAGTAGAATACTAAAGTTTAAAATGACAACATTGTCATGTGTAATTATAGCGACTACACTGTATAATATTCTATTATAAGCTATAACTATACCTTACACTATATGTAAGTAATGTATTAGGGAGTCAATATACAACATATTACTAAAATAATAATGGGTAATTAACTTAAACAAATAACTATTAGTATTATTATACGACAAATAAGTAAAAAATGCTGACCAAAAATGTACAACATCTACTTAATTTTTCGTAAAATAATTAATAGTTAGTAATATGATATTAGTACAATATACAGGTACATTTAGAGACGACCAGTTAGATGTGTTGTATATAACATATCTAATCTATATATACAAGGTTTGTCAGAATTGCAGTGTTTTAATATGTTATATACAGTATGTATACTATATATATATATATATATATAAGTGCCAATCTTGTGCAAAACTAGACAACTACAGACGATTATTTTAAAATAAGTAGGCCGAGAATTTATATATTTATTTGATCGTATATTGTGTCAAGGAAATGAGATTTTGGTTCTTAATAATTAACTCATATACTTTAGCGGAGTCTTAGAAATATTCAACTATGTAATTCCGAGGTTTTCAAATGTTTAAACATGAGGTTGTACATGTATATTTATTACTCATTTCAATTAATAGTTTGAAAATGTTAGTTTATGAACACAATTGTCTGTATATTTTGGCAAACATTTAATAAAAAAATTAGATTGATCATGTCGGACCATGTCCCAATAAAATCATGACAAACGTAGATGTTTGATTTTCTTGTAAAATATCCCCAATAATAGCCTTCCTTTTGTGTATTTACTCTACTATAATCTGTATCTATTGTCATATTTTATTTGAAATTACAGAAAAGTTTAATTAAATTATGATAGCACGATTGTAATTTGTCATTACTTGTATATGTAAATTACCATTTTAAGAAAATACTGAAAATTAGAAAGATAAAATAATTATTTGTTGAATGTTTTGCCAACGAATAACTCCGTTTATTAGATAGGCTATTGATATGTTAAGTGGACAGACGTTAAAAACGTTAAACGTTTAAATGATAATATGTTATATGATGTTTTTGATTAAGAATTAGATAACTACTATTCAACAGTGTAAAATACTATATTAATAAACCAATTTGGTACTTAATGCTAATATTTAGTACATTATATGAAATAAACAATAAAGCATATGTGACTATTATTATGGATCAAAAACTATAACATTTTAATATTATTAAAAGGAAATTTTTATTCTTTCATTTGGTTCATCATAATAATCGACACAAATTTTGTATTATAGAAAATTAAATTTGAAACATTATAAAAATATAATTGTTTAAAGTCATTTGTCTTTAAATATAACATGTGCAGTTGTCACTTAAATCCGGAGAAAAATTCTGGAGAAAAAACCGGAGGAATAATAAACTAGTTTTCAAAGTCGGCAAGTAACAAAGATAAACAAACAATTTCAATTTAAAGAATGTAATAATTACTTAAAATTAGTTATAATTCTTTTATTAGTATATTTGAGATTTTTTCAATGTATGCGTATTTTGACTATTGTTATCGACATTTTAAAATCCCTTACAATTGTTTTTAGTAATTAATTTGATTATTTTAAAATCTATTTTGTTTATTTTAGATACTTTTTTATTGACGACCTTCAAAATAGGTTAAATTTTCTTCGGATTTGTCCTCCGCATTTAAGTTACAACCAATATGTGCGCCGTTCTCACTTTCTTTTCATTCAAAACGCAACTCAGGTGCTTGTACCGTCGTTAAAATATGTTTCACAGCGAATAAACATGCACATTTATACAATATCTCGAGTAATAAACCGTTTTATACAGTAATGTAATATTACGCATGAAACACCCTCTCCTCCACAGTTACCTATATTCCACCCAATAATGATTATTTTTTAACACATCAAATTATGACAGCCGAATAAAAAATGTTTTCACCATTAATTCTTCCAAATATTAAAAACAAGGTGTTTACGAACCAGTGCTAACTGGTTATGATATATTTACTGCCCAATGAAAATGTATATTATATTTTATGGATTGGTAGACAAATTATCAGGGTATTCCATATATAGAGGGGGAGCACTCCATTAAAAATAACCCAAGTTATGAAAAAGTTATTAAGCCTAAAATATGGTGTGAACAAATATTTGCCTATTTGTAATTGATTGGCATTAAAATATTACGAATTGTAACTAAAAGGTATTAAAGTTACGATAGAAAACTATAATAAAATTTGATTCAACATAATTAATTAGTCAAATCAAATTGTTTTACATTGCGCAGTAATTGGATATATATATGGATAGAATTTTATTAAATTATAATTAATTTCATTAAATTTAACTTACTTTATAAAACATTAAAAATATACAAAATTTAGAACTATTTTTTAAATGAAATTAGTAAGCTAGTGAGTGACATATTTTCAAATTTTATTTTAAATTTTGGATTTGTATTGTTCGAAAAGTGGTGCATATTTACAAAGTTAATGTTTGAATTGATTTTTTTAAATGTACTAGCCATTACTACAGAACGTTAAAATTGTCTTTTTTATTCGAATTTATTGTTTCTGATTAAACAGACTAATCGAATATTTTGAATTATTGCTTATTTTAACACATAAATGTTATATTTCAAACAAAAAATCCTGCAATGTATATTTAGCGTTATCATACAGGTTTAAAATATTTTTTAACATGATAAATCAAATAATGTATAAAATAAAGCAGTTTAATTAAATCGCTACATAAGCATAAAATGAAATATACGTAGGTTTAAGTTTAATGTTATCTTTATTATAGCGGTATAATTTTACAGTGCTAATTATTTTTTTATTTCAATGCTCTACATTTTGAATTTTTATATAATAACCAATACGGTATACATAATTGAATATTTCGAAATAGACCTTTTGAAATATTCAATAAATAAGTAAACAGATAGAATAGTTTACTTAATACAAAATGTGTGTATGTTAGTAATTTACTAAATATGGGTGGAACAATATCACAAACAATAAGCACGACGTTAAAATTCCAAGACATAAAAATACATACCTTGAGAAACTTTCTCTGATAAAATACAGAATAATAATTCAAATATAATTTGACATCTTCTAACAATAATGGGCGCTTGGTAATAAATATAACAAAATTACAAAAACGGTTACATATTATAGGATTACTATGAATGCAAATAGCGAATAATACAAACAGTGTGTCATAATTATTGTACAACCACAATTAAGTTATGATTGAAATTACTTAAAATAGATATACATATATATCGTATACATATATAAATATATCGATTTAATTAGATATAAACGAAAACTCTAAATTTATTTATACAAGAATCAAATCAATTATCTTTTAAAGTTCTCGTACCAGCTTCAGAAGCATTTTGTTTGTCTAATTCCTCTTGAATGAGCGTCAGTAATTCAGAAAATCCTTCGTTATATTTTTCGGCAGTTAATTCTCCTTCATCATGAAATCGGATCCAGTTAAACTCGGCCAATTGAAGACGCCTGTGGTGATAAAGAAAAATGGAGAAAAATAAATGCGAATACAGATTAAAATATAAAAACAATTCAAACGGATTAGATATTGTAAACATCTATTCATGAAACAAAAAATCTTACATTCCTGTTGGCATCATGGGAAAGAGAACTTTCGCCGTCTGAAGTTCCACAGGGAAGATCGCTTTGTCGGAAATATAGGCCATAGCCATCTCTCCAATACAATACTTGGATTTCACTTGGTTCGGACTTACGATTGGTAAAAAGATCTTGAAAGAACACACGCAAAAAATAACACTATTCCTTTAGATAAATAAATGTTCTAATTTTAGTTGTAATATACAAAGAAGCTTATACATTTTACTTCTTTTTAATAAATGTGTTGCTGCAGAATATGTTATAAACATTATCTAAGGTTTCATTCGTTTTGAGAAAAAGAGTCAAGTACATGAGTAATTTCATGTGTAACATATAGTTTACTATTTACGAAATATTCGAGAATAATATTTTGAAATAAAGTTGTATGCCTAATATAAAGGTATATGCTTCAAATAAAGCGAAATAAATGAGTTATGGATAAACCCAAATACAAAGCAATATTACTGGCTACTGAAAAGGTGTTATGAACATATTTAAAGAAAAAAATTCGCGCATAATTAAAAAATTATATTAGAAAATAATTTGTCACAAAAATTCATTTCAATTATAGTTAGAATAAAACAATGGATAACCTTTTTTAAAATATTTATTAGTAAACTACTGCATATTAAATACTCCAATCAACTTTTTAAGCCAAAATGATTATACCTTCGAATCAATAATAGCTTGTCCAATCTTATCCAGGAAGTTGTCACCCCCTCTCAGGCCTTCTCTGTCCACCCACACTGAGAAACCATGCTCAATCAACGAATCTAAAAATATATTTGCAATACTATACCCAAAAGAAGGTACAGTTTCCTGAAAACGTGTAATATTTTATCAATAATTTGTTATGCTAAAACATGTAATGAACATGCACTCTAGATTGGCTGTGCGTGTGTATTGGAATTATCTAATAAAGTTTTGTTTAAGAAAAGTTTAACTTTCTTATGGTCTAGGATAAAGCTGAACAATTAAAAATTTTTACTTTATAAAATTCCAGATGAAAATATTACTCCTCAAAGTCTGGACACAACCCATTGGTTTCAAAACCAGAATTTTAACAATTATAACTGACTAGTGGAAAGGGAAGGGTCCTAACGCAGAAACACATATGAGCATTTAATTTACTGGAAAATATTGAAATGGCTAATACAATTTTTAAATAGGTTAGAGAAGAAAATATTTAAAGGTAAGCAAACAAACAATCGAAATATGTGTTTAAAACAATTGTAGAGAAACCAATAGTTTGATAATATGGTATAAAATTCACTTTGATGAAACGACCCTTTCAATTTGACATTCGGGTTAGTTATAATAAATATAACATATACAACTCAAAGATAAAAATCCTTATTTAGTTACTTAAAAGCTTAAAATAAAGAATCACATAATAACTAAAAGTACTCTAAATATAGAACTGAATTATCAGCCCCATACTTAATTTCACGAAAATTAAAAATGCGTTATCCTCTTGTCTTCGTCACTGTTGATTAAAATCCAGTACCTAAATAACGGTATTCAAATAACTAAATAACTATTTCAATCAAATATATAAGCTACCATACCCTTAAATTTGTTCATAAACTTGGTGTCTTGATGGCTGTAGCTGATCATGATGTCTTTCCCAATGCTTTCTGGCAACACGTCATCCTCCACACTCAAACTGTTGCCCAATGGCGGAACCTGGGGATTCACTACGACTGGGGTCTGGATGGGTTGAGATGGAGAGGATTTTTGAGTCGGCTTGGGGCAGCATAGTCTGGAATATAGTAACAGGGAAAGAAATGGGAAAATATACAGATTATTCTTATGTATAATACAATAATAATAAAACTAAAAGAAACTGATTTAAACAAGATTTATTAGCTTACAATATACGGTCAACAAATAAGTGAGGTTTTCGAAGGAGTGAATTATTATTGTCAAATATGTTATATAGTTAAAATTTATCTCAACTAACCCGAGGGGTTTACAGAATTTTCTAAAATAAGATAATAAACTGTTGTTTATTCCAACATGAAAACTTTTAAAGAGTACGAAGTGTCTTCAAATTAATTCACTAGTTATAATCTATAATAACATAACGAAAATATGTATGAAATTGTAGTATCTATGTAGTAACGAAATCAGTCGACACTAAATTGGAATAATTCATTAATTCTTATTTTATATTATGCTTATATGAGAAAATATCGTAAGACGGAAGTTAGGTCTATTTATAAATAGTAAACGTTGACGCCCTTTTCTAAAATCAATAATGTAGCGAGTCTACTGAAATTGCAATAAAGTATTACTATCATGTTTATGATAATGTATGAAATGTAGTTATCATATATTTTACACTTGACAGTTTGAATCATACAGAATAAAAAAATTGGTGTAACAATTTACAAGTAGAATTTGCAAATATTAAACAAAATGAAACATCATAAATAGTGTACATTTTCATCAAACTAAAAAATACTATTTCAAAAACATTTATGTACCTACTTAGAGTTTAATCTATATTTATGTTGAAATAGGAATATTGAATTATTACATATCACAACATGTTTATATAAATGGTTAAAGTAAGTAAACAGTGGTTGTTTAACAGTTTTAAACTGTAAGTACATATTTTCAATTTATCGAATGTTACAATTTATTTATAAAATCAATATATAATATGAAACAGAAGTATTCAAGCATACATTAAAATATCAACAAACAAAAATAAATGAAAAATATCTTACAGATATTCACGATACATCTTCACTTATAAAATGCTGAAATTAATATAAATACATTTATTATTATATTATTATCTGCATAACTATAAACAAATAAATATACAAAAGAAAACACAAAAGACATTTTATATTAATAAAATATATCATTATTTATCACAGAAATTTAAACATAAATAATGTTTAACAATTTAGTAATAAAAGTACAATGATAAACCTTATGAAAAACATTTAGCAAATATTTTAAGAAAAAATAAACAAAATAGATTAAACGAATAAACTTTTGTAAGTGTGTAATGTATTACAATAAAAATAATAGTAAAAATTAAAAACTAATTTGGTGATTATTATGAAACATATAGTCATAGACCTGCCATTATAAAAAATAGGATGTTTTCGATTATTACCTTAATTACCTAAATATTGTATATTGTGAGATGGGTGCGGCAGAGACAGTATAGGAATAGTATAAGTTAACTTTACCAGATATATTTTATATAGATTTAAAAAAATTAATATATATAGAATAAATATATAAAAATATAAAAAATATATATATAAAAAATAAAAATATATAAAGATTACATTTTTATATGGGAACACTATGAATATAGTTATGAAAAAAGGTAGAGATAAAGGTTTAAAGGACACATAAAACAAAGTGATAGTGAGTGGCATTTCAGTTCATAAATTAATTTTGGTTAATATTTTTAATTAATTTTCCTATAAGACTGAATGATATCAAGGTAGAAATTATGATATAATAAATAATATACAGGTAATTATTTGTATGTAATAATAACCTATATGAATTTTTTAAAAGATATTATGAATAAAATAAGAATATTTATTATAATAAAAATGATTTCCATAAAAGAGGGACATATGATTACAGATCAATAGTAATTAATGATGGTAAACAACTTGTGTATTTTAAATCACCCAAACAACACATCAGGTAGCAACACTATAAAGATTTTAATTTAAAATTAGGAGAGTTTATTTAAAATAAGTCACTAAAAGCTGCCATAGAGAGATATAACTTTCATTTTTAAATCTGCCAATAGCAAATTTATACCTCTGAGAGCTTAATTATCTTTACCTCAGTAAAGAATGATTAAATATTCAGCTAAAGATTCATTCTGACTTTCTTAGAAATATATGTAAAACAATTTTAACTAAAATAAATATTCAATAACATATATCTTAACTTTAAACTAAATACTATTTCAGCTGTCAAATGTATAATTTGATATATTCATAAATTGTAAACGAACAGATTACATCTCAATAAAATGTATAATGGGTTTGTTGACAGATATATCATTACAATAATGTTGATCGCTATTTTATCACTGATTTTCCATTGAATTATCTTATCCTTTTCACTTTTTAATTAAAATCAATTGATAGATTGATATATATTAGTAATTGGGTTCATTGTTGAACAACAAAAAATAATTGTCTAAATCCAAAAAATTAATATTTGTATATTTGAATATATATTTGTATGTATGTAATTTTTAATATTGAACCTAAAAATTACAGTTTTAAGCTTATTATTAGAAGTATTATTATATTTCCACATGTATAATTAACCTAACTTCACTGATTTTATATTATTTATATATGATCACAATGTTTATAATTTTGCACCTAATAAAGGCTTTACTTTAATCCATGTGGGAATATTATTTATTATATTATTATTTATATAGGATTCCATATTAAATATTATATATAACATAGTTTAAACATAAATTACAGATTATAGAACATAAAAAATTACATTTTAATAGTCCCTATTGTTAAAAAAGTATTATTAATATATGCTGATGTGCCTGTAAAAAAGGTTGTAGTTTTTAATTAGGAGCCAAAAAGACTGTTATAAATAAAAGATAGATTATAATAAATGTACAAGACATCTACTTATACATTAAATAAAATTTATTTTATTTTAAAATCTTTTCTATTACACATCAAACTTTTTTAAACAGTTGCAAACAAGAAAATCAAAACTAAAACATACAGTTGAGAAATAAAATGTATTTAATGTTTATTTGTTTATCTATTTAACCTAGTTTTATTAGTAAAGTAGTGATAAAAAAATACAAGGTAAAAAATGTAATTATTTTAAGCACGTTTCTGTATAATACTTAATCAATATTTTAGGTGACAATTTGCTTAATACAATTTATTTATCATCCTTTGACTCTTTTTATTATTGATTTGTTATACTAAACTGAAACAAAGCATTCCGCTAAGCAATATTTTTTTAATTATTTAATAAAGTATTGATTAATCATCTATAAATATATAGTTATATTAACCTCTTCGGCTCATGTGTACAAATGAAATGCAAGATGTGCAAATGTGCTTCTAGTTTTATTGGCCCAACTGGGCGAGGTTTCATTTCTTGTAATATATTCTCATTCACCAAATTATTTTATATGTGTAGCACTGGTATAATACTTCGTATTGAGTATATAGTAAGTCCTACATAGTCATTATACAAAAAGAGCAAGGAATATAGAGAATAACACTATCATAACTGATGAGCCATCATTTATAGACACACACATTCCTGCACATATAGGGGAGAGTGAGAGAGGGCACCTCAGTAACACAGACTGTATATATATACATTGGTCTTGAACAAACAATCGTTACCTGCTTACTTATCACCCCATAAAAATGTGCTTCAATAAAAAAATGGTATGTGGCAATTAAATTATATTCATGTAATCTATATGTGACACTGGCTGTAGTGATTAATTAATTAAAATGAATTACAATTACAAACTTAAGTAATAAAACAATAATTTATATATAAAAATATGGATCAGAAAGAACTCTTCACATAATTTATTCTTTATCTGGTTAATTATATAAAAATACATAGTAAATATTTATTATAAAGTAAATTTAATAATTATTTTATTGTTTCCATTACAGTCATTCTAGTGATAATTCTTGTTTATCTAAACTTAATAATTTATATTACTATGTCAAACAAATAACAAATACACTTTAAATTAATTTATTTGGCATGACAAATTAATATAAAATTACACATTGATATATATTTATATTGTTTTTTATGTGGCTAACATAAGTACATATCACCATTTATAAAATATTAATTTACAACAATAGTTATTATCCTTAAAATTGTTAACATATTAATGAAATTAAAATAAATAATTATTAAAAGATTATTAATATATAAATATAAAAAAGCTATGGATATTTTATTTATTTTTATAATTATTAAATAATATTGACTTAGATGAGTTAAACAATTTTAAGAGCCTTCATGAAATATATACAAATTAAAATATATAGAGTTTTAAATTAAATATGTAAATATATAATATTCAGATAAAAAAAATTATATTAAATTTTACAGAAATCTTGTATATTATGATCCTATTATTATTATTATTAAATGGGCTGCAAAATCAGAACATTTCACATAAGTTTATAACATTATTTATTTGTTAAAATTATTATTATACATTTTAGGTTAGACTATTACTGTGAATTCTCTGGGAGAATAATAAACAAGGATTTGACTTTACATTAGTCTTGAAAATATATAAACATTCTCATATGGGATTCATAAGACAAGTAGGAAAATTAATATTTATTGAAGATTAGCACAAATCACTGTTTTAGAATTGTATTTAAATAATAAACTTTAAATAATGCTTGAGAAGTAAGAAAATTACTGTGTATTATTTTTATAAATAAATTTTGGCACAGTAAATATTGAAAGATTATTTGAAAATTCTGCTCTGCCACATAGCTAATCAATATGGGCTAATTATATATAATTTAGTATTATGAACATATAAAAATTAATTTTATGTATAAATATACTATGTAAAATAAATTATTATTAAATATATTAAATTTATAAATACCATAAATTAGCAATAAATATATAATTTTTTATTAATTAACAAATTAAATAAATAATATATAATTTTGCAGACAATATTAATTCATAATAATAAATTAAACTTATATAGTTTTTATATTCATTTTTTTTAAAAAGCATTACTATTAATAAATTTAATAATATATAAATATTAATTATCATGTATATAAAAAATATTTAATATTAGATACATTTTTTACCAATTTTTATTGTTTTTTTACTGTATTAATATTTATTTGAAAAAAATAGTTATTTTTAAATATGTAAAATATTTAATTAAATACTAAAATTAATATATAAATAAAATGCTGGTAAATCGATTAATATACTTATATATATATATATATATATTAATGTGAGTACTGAAACATTACTAGGAAAAAACTATTTAACAAATATATTATATAATTTATTTTTATTTGGTATTTAATTTAAACATATAATAATACTTTTTTTTTCAAATCTCATAATAATTATTTATATATATAGAATTATAATACTTTTGTATATAAAATAACTATTTAATCAATATTACTACATTATTAATGCAGAGATATAAAAACTGGAGGGGGGCCTGAGGCTCTTCAGATTATGAGAGTGGGTTGACTGAGTCTATATGGACAACCAGATATTGTTTTATAAATAATATGACTAAAAATTTGAATGAAAGATGGATGATAAGTAATAAAAAATATATAACCCTTCTATTTTAAAATAAACTAATATGAATATAAATATAAATATTAAGTGCTGTGACAGAAGACCTAATAAATACATACTAAAATTGTTTTTTAAAATAACTAGTATAATAAGCTATATACATTACTTATCCTAATTCCTAATGTGATAATCAGTCATTTTTGAAATTTTGACATGTATATATATATTTTAATTATAGTATATACACCCAGTCATTAATAATGCCGCCCCCTATTATTTATAATTAGTTTTTTTAATTATTTTAATTTTTATTGTGCTAATATTTAATTTAATTATCAATTTAAATTTAATATCAATCAACAAGTGGTGGCCCTGAATAGGGCCTTTTTTGAGTTCTCAAAGAGGGAATGGAGGAAAAAAACTACTCAAAAGCCAATAGAGCCACCTCTAGCTGTAATCACCTCATCAAGTCTTTAAGGCATTGAATCAATGATGTTGTTTATCAGATCTTGAGGAATGTCATCCCATACTCGCTTATTGGCAGCCCAAAGATCATGAAAACCTTCAACAGTCATGCCATTAATTTCCTGTTGGAGGTGAGACCACAGATTCTCAATTGGATTGAGGTCAGGAGATTGTGGGGGCAAGGAATGGTATTGACAATGTTTGTTTGCAGAAAGTTGGTTGTAAGTCTTGCAGAGTGACAAGTTGCATTGTCTTATTGGAAAATAGGATCATTGCCAGGTAAGTCCAGAGGGATAAGATGCTGTTGCAGTATATCAACATAAGCTTGGGAGTTGAGCCTTCCAAGAATCTGGTTTAGTGGTTATGGACTATTAGATGAAAAGGCACCCCATATCATGATTCCACCGCTGGATGTCTTATTTGTTAAGCGAAGTCATTTAGGAGTATGTAAATATTGGCATGATACAGATATTGCATGTCTCAGTTAAAAAGGGGTATGACCAAAGTTGAGAAGTCAGACAAATACATTATATGGTTCACTATGTGACTAAAATTGATTAATTACATAGATGAGTATAAGCACAGAAGTTAAACATATATAAAATATAATGAACAAAACATATTTTAAGAACATAGTAAGGTTGATTAATATACAAGACATATATAATATTTAAATTAAGTTCACAAATTATATATTTTATGTTAACAAAAATAAAAAAACTTAAAAAAACTATTAAAAAATATGGTATGGCATTATTAATGACTGGGGGTGTATATTAATTGCACAGTTGGAAACTTTTCTGAACTAATTTTAAATAAATTTACATTTACAATGTATAACATGTTACATTATAAAATCTATGTGATTAGTAAACAAAATTAGCATTTTATAATATTTTTAATAAGTATGTCACTAATTATATTTTCTCTTTGACAAGCATATAACAGTCTTGGGAGTAATAATTTTTAAAATTTTCACATTTAGGTAAAATTTTCGCATATTTAGTTTTGACACACAATAATAATTAAAATGGTTCAAAAGATTAGTTGCATATGAAATGGGTATGTTATATTTAAGACAATGCAACAGTAATTCATATGTGTAACAGGATCAATGAAACACAAAATCCTAATTCATGTAAAGTACATATTATATGAAATATGTAGAGCTGGGGGTATATCTACAAACATTATTAAAAATACACAATGTAAGTCTCATGGGTACAGTGCATTGTTAATTGATAGATTTCCAGGGGATTTTTGTATTGAGATCATCAGATTCAATAGATCTAGCACTGGTTGCAAACCTCTTCAATACATTAAGCCATTTCAAAGTACCGGTTGGGTTAACTCCAATGGTTATCAGGATGACTATGGCTCGGTTAAATCTCATATGACTATTCAAAATTTT
>JAUZND010028337.1:0-47657 GCA_034780555.1 Coelogynopora nodosa
AATTAACGAAAACCCTAGCTTATATAATAACTTGTATAATAGCTTGTATAATAAGGTAAATAGTTGCGTATCATACGTTGTTACGCCCGTACTGAGAGGTAATGAAATGTGCGTAACAAAATATGATACGCCCGTAAAGAAAGGGTTAAAGTATGATGTCATTAAAAAAAACCATCCAACGTAACACTTATAAATGATATGCAGCAGCACTGCAGCACAGATTAATTATATGCATAAGCAGAAGCATATAGCTGAATCAGACACAATAATAAATTGGATCAGAATCAGACATTCGTAATATTTTAATTTCAATTAAAAAATTCAACGTTATATATTGCTTAACAATTTAAAATATAATTTTCTGTTCAAGAATACAAAGATAGTAATTTAAGTATTTTTATTTAAATAGTGTAAGTGTATATTTGCCACAACGGCAGGTAAATCGACATATTATATCTATATTGTAAGACTATAGTATCTGTAAACTTATCTAATAATTGTTTTCACATGTTCTAGTTATATACGATGTTTCTATAAATTGGCATTTTGACATGGTAGAAATAAAGATATAAAAAAATAGTTATATTATAGTTGTATATAATATTCTGTAATAATGTGTGCCGTAAATGCGGTAATACATTGTTATGATGTTTGCAAGATTCCAAACATAATAATATGTAAGCATTATTTAACTGCATTATCCAATAGATTAGTGGTGACTTTCTATCTGTCGGAAATAAATTTATTGGTCTTAAATATCTTTTTTATTGGCTAATTTACATCGTGAATATCGCCATTGTGCATAATGACGTAATATATTATACATAAATACAAAAATGATGTCCGTGTTAATGAGAGATACTAAGAGAACTCCACAGACTTGAATGCCGGGTCGGTTTGAACTAACATTTAGTCAAAATAAATTGTTATAAAATGTACTAATATTTTTGGCATTGTTGAACTTTTCTAAGATATTCACTGCTATTAAAAAATAATCGTCAGTGTACTTCTTAAAAAAATCGATATTTAAGATACCTAACTAAACACATTTAGAAAAAAAAATAAATCGTTGGTGTACTTTTCTGAAAAATCGATTTAATCAATATTTTTCATACTCTCATAATCTGTAACCCACAAATTGGTGATATATTAGTTAATTATGAGTAATTACGACTAAAATCTGTGGCACAGTTTAAAATGTATGTGACATGTAAGAATTAATAAAAGTCGATAATCTAGAAAAACAATGAAAAAAGTATGTCAATTAAGGTGTATTTTAAGAATTTTTCAAAAAATTGCTCAACTTTTAACTTTAAGGCAAGTTGAAATTTTAATAAATAGTTAGCACTATTAAAAAAAGAATTACTAGAATCGTTGGCGTAGTTTACAAGTTAAGTGTTTTTAAAATAATACACGGGGTGGCGTGTTAGCACGCAATATGTGTGTAGACTGTAAGTATATAATATGAAAAGTGAATGCAATTAAATGTACATATACTGTGTATATATATATACATATACTATACATGTACTCTGTATTATATTAGATGTATTTGCTAGCATAGTCTGTAACAGGTTGAAGAAGTCTCTTTCCATATGTTGTATTAGCAGGAGAAACGCTATACCTTTCCCATGTTTTGTTAAATTCTCAATGTACGGCCTCCGAGGCTAGTTCAGGCCAATAACCAAGCCCTTGGTCATCCTTGGTTCATCACAAAACTGTGGTACATGATGGATAATGGCATGTACTTTTGGCGTAAAGTTGACACCTTCCATGGAGGAACACTTATGAAAGTCGTGTACCTTTTTTTGTAGTTTGGCGCCAATGTTTGCGCAAAACATGACTTCACAACTGCATTAAATGCAAAATATATAGTTTATGTTTGGGCATCGGTCTTTGAGAAAACCAAGATTTTGTAATAGCTTACGGTAAGCATCTACATTAAAAACTCCGCCGTGATAGGTTACCCATTAAACTCCACACTTTGTACTCCACTCATCCGACGTTGGCCAAATTTTTATTAATCCATTTAACATTACAGTAATGGTACCGATCATCATGTGTAGTTCGGAAGGTTAAATAACATCGAGAATTTGTTTGTTTTCTTCTCCCCTAAAAAGAAATTGATGTATGACATGGTCATGTTCTTTTGCGTTAGATATGTTGCACCCAGCACTTCGCCAAGACCAAAGTAAATATATAATGTAGGCTGCCAAGGTTCACATTTGCCAGATATCAAATTTTTTCTGAACGCATCGCACCAAGTGCAGGGATGCATATAGCTATGCGACATCAAACCAATAATCACATTAGCCAGTTTTAGATCAGTTGCAATTGAATATGGAATACATATAGTGTTTAATTTAAGCTGAACTCAGCATAGCAGTACGTTCTTGTGATTTTCCTCTATATCAGATACTAAGCCAATTATTATAAGCCTTTTAACTTCTGAATCCAGCACTGTATTAGCAGCAATAGCATCTTCATAAGATTGTCGTTTACTATTTTAATTCTGGCCACTCTGTATCGGTAGTACCTAAATAATAAAACAAAAACATGGGTAAACTGTTTGTGTCGATGTTGGTGAACTTTTTCTATTAAGCCGTTTATATCGTTGCAGTAAATAAAGGGTCGTAGAAATCTTTCGTATGTGTCCTCAGCAGCTCTTTCTTTAATGAAATGCATGTCTGATGAAAGTAGAGGAAAATAATTGTCCAGTTCTGAAGATTACCTTTTAAATTTGTTTCAATGCATTAAAAATCACCAGTTGCAGTGCGTAAATAACAGGCCGATTGTAATGTTGATGTATTAGAAAGAATCTTTTTGAAGAGTAGCCATTTGATCACTTGACAAAGTTTTTCCTGTTTTTTGTGTAGGTGGTGAACCAATTGACACAGGTAACGCTCTACCACTATTAGTAGCTAATATTATAACAACATCACTACTACTAGATGAACTAACATGTCTCTCTTCTTGAATGTCACGTAATAATGAGGTAGATATCCTTTCTTTACCTTTTGGAGAAGTATTGAAAAATAATTGTTTGAAATTATGAACATGAGATAATTTATTTCATGCATGAGGTCGAAAAGAATATTGATTTTATATGACCATAATATACTATGCAATTTATATGGTGAACGTACACCACCCGATGTATGATTTTCAAAACACTTAACTTGGAAACTACGCCAACGATTCTAGTCATTCTTTTTTGAATAGTGCTAACTATTTACTAAAATTTCAACTTGCCTGAAAGTTAGTTAGCAATTTTTTGAAATATAAGAATTAAACTGTGCCACCGATTTTAGTCGTAATTACTCATAATTAACTAATAAATCACCAATTTGTGGGTTACAGATTACGAGAGTATGAAAAATATTGATTATATCGATTTTTCAGAAAAGTACACCAACGATTTTCTTTTTTTTCTAAATGTGTTCAGTTAGGTATCTTAAATGTTTTAAATATTTAAATATCTTAAAAATGTTCTTGAGAAATATGATATTGTTCTTCGAAATAAAACAAAAGTTATTGAATTTCGTTCCATGGAAATGATGCAACCGCTTAGTCGAATTATAGACTTTGATGTGTTGTTATGTTATTTTATTGCCTTTCATTCACGGTCGGTTTGAACTAACATTTAGTCAAAATAAATTGCTAATAAAATATACTAACATTTTTGACATTGTTAAACTTTTCTAAGATATTCACTGCTATTAAAAAATAATCGTAGGTGTACTTCTTTAAAAATAAAAACGAAGTCGTAGGCTAATTAAGCATGAAATTATTCACTGTCATGTACTATAGTGAAATCGGATATTACCTATGATTATTGCAAAAAACGTATCCTAAATCCTGACAGCAATGAAAAATGATTTTCATTTAAATATTACGTGTCTTTCTCAAAAAAGCACTGTAGCATTAAATTCTTAAACTCTTAAATATTTAAATATCAAGAACATTTCTCGATTTTTTAAAGCAGTACACCTACGATTATTTTTTAATAGCAGTGAATATCTTAGAAAAGTCTAACAATGTCAAAAATGTTAGTACATTTTATTAGCAATTTATTTTGACTAAATGTTAGCTCAAACCGACCGTGAATGAAAGGCAATCAAATAACATAACAAAACATCAAAGACTATAATTCGACTAAGCGGTTGCATCATTTCGAAGAACAATATCATATTTCTCAAGAACATTTTACATTAGAAATAACAATAGTCATTAGTTTATAATAAAAAAATTTAAAAAATGATAAATGATTTAGTGATAGTGTGTGGCTATTAAATGTCGTAGGCAATTGATATTTGTTTATGTTTACATAGAAAAAACTAATAATAAATATTTTGAAATGTTGCCTAAAAGCAAATATTTTCAAGCCATAAATCGAGATCTCTTCATTTTAATATATTATCAATTATTTTAAGAGAGCGCGCAAGTCCAACTGACCTTTATAAAAGTATTAGCAACGTGAATATTTAAAAAGTTAGAAAACAGCAGGTATAATTATTAAGACATTGATTACGATTATTGATGAATTTAAATTTTCGTTCGTAGCAATATTTTCGAGATGAGCTATACTGATAAAAAAATAGAGGATAACATATTTTATATAGTTACATTAAATAACAAGATAACACAGACAAACACTACTGCATGAAGGGAACTCTCTATACATACAAAAGAGAGAAATAGAGTCAAGAAATAATAGAGACGGGACTCACCATCTTTCCATAGTCGGCACAAGACCGGAACACGTCTACGACGCTGGAAATACAGATGTGCATCGATGGAATCCCTTGCACTGTCATCTCAATTAGCTCGCGAGGATATGTCTAAACGTGAGTAGGAACAGAGAGGACAAACTCTCAACACCGGAAACTATCACAATATAAAAGTTGCTACTTTATTTCGTATATTTCGGCTATTATTTCAATGCTACAGAAGGTAACCTGACTTATTAAAATGCAATCAATGGGATGATGTATATGTAAATACTAAACAGATTTGGTTCTGACGCATTTAGAACAAAAAATATATATTTTAAATTATAATTTTCATTAGTGCAAAATTATAAAATAGAAAATTGAAAGAAAATTTGAACATTATTTTAATGTAATGTTTAATATTTTTAGGAAATACTCATTTTATGATACAGTGGATAAGTTTACTTTATTATTTTATAACATTTTATATATTCATTTATTACCCAATACATACATTACTATCTTTATTAAGCATGAAATTATGCACTGTCATGTACTATAGTGAAATCCGATATTACCTATGATTATTGCAAAAAACGTATTCTAAATCCTGACAACAATGAAAAAAGATTTTCATTTAAATATTACGTGTCTTTCTCAAAAAAGCACCTACATTACCGTAATAAAAACACCTTTGTGGATCTGTAGAGACTATCCATATATGTTTGCAGCAGGTACCGCATGAACAATATTATAGTAATCGAGTCTTTTCTGATTCCTAATTATTTATGCTGCCGGTTTATTATATTAAATAAATATACTAACGTAATTATACTTTATATTGTGTTACACCATTAATGGGTGAATAGAAAAAGAGATTTCTTTACAAAATTTGAGCCCTCACTCACTCTCCTTAGCAGTTGTGAAATAATTCCCATAAGTATACAAATAAATAAAAGTTAAACCACGGTATATCTCTCAAGCTTCAAAGTAATAAAATTGAAACGAAAATTGTTTAAATTCCAATACCAATTAATATATGCATCTGCTTTTTAAATTACATATTATTATGAAATTAAACAAAATCATTTTGGCGTCGGTTTTTGAAATAAGGTTACAAATAATTAATAACTACTGAGAAAAAAGGTAAACTATGTGATTATAACGGCGTTTCCTTCGGCCATAGAAATCGAGTGACAACAAGAAGTACGACTGGTGCATACTTATTATGATCAGGCATAATACGATATATTATTGACTTCGAATGAATTATATTATAATGATAATTTGTTATAAGCAAAAGATTTTACCACAAATGTTGTAAAATAATGCACACATTATAACATTTTAATGTCAACATTAACAACTATTAAGTGAATACTTCTTGTATTTCTATCTAATGGAGAAAAAGTTTGAGATATCTAGAAAAACAATGAAATAATAACAATATAATACCTAAATTTAAACAATAATTAAACTTAATAAAAGCTAAAATTGATTTATTATTTGATTTAATAATAAGAATTAAATTAAATAAAAAGGAATAGTTTAAATGAACATTGCAGTATAAACGTCGGGTCTCTGAATCAATTGGTACAAAAAAAAATATTTTTGGAATATTTAGACCAACTTCACACTTTTTCAGAATATAAACAAAGTGAACATTTTATTATATACCAATAAATAATAAAACAATAAAAACGATGACACAAAATGACACAATAAGCTTAACTCGTAGGCTAATTGTACAACAGATATATAATAATATAATAGTAAACACAACTTGTAATGTATATTTAAACATTCGCACATG
The DNA here is from genome assembly GCA_034780555.1 of Coelogynopora nodosa. NCBI lineage: Eukaryota > Metazoa > Platyhelminthes > Proseriata > Coelogynoporidae > Coelogynopora > Coelogynopora nodosa. The sequence goes on from JAUZND010028337.1 coordinate 6,526, forward strand.
TAGTAAATAAGTGCGTATCAATAACCAGTATGATTATGAACTAAATAAGCAGATTATAGTGGTATAATATACCACTCGGTAGTTATTTGCATATATTATATGCAAATAACTACTGACCTAAGAACATCACATTAAACGCAATAATCTACATTAACATAACGTATTTTTGTATATTTTGAATATTACTCAATTTTAGCACCAACCATAGACTTGTGTCAATACTAATTATATATTGTGATATTGTCAATCCGAGACTACAATATAAGTGTAATCTCCAATATACTGTACATACCTGCCAGTGAACAACGTGACACCGTCCAGGATCCGATATGAAGAGGTGGTGGATAAAAGTGCAGATGATACTCCTAATCTCCCGCAGTTCCGAGATTTCGCCGCAAAGATTCTGTAGTACAACAAAAGGGAGTAAGATTAAAAATACAAATTTTAATCCTATATTTTATAATATCTTCGTAAAATTTTCTTCGACACAAAATATTATAGAATATCGTTTCCCTGGCATGCTTAAAAAAACAACTGAATAATAAATTAGCTTCTACGAATTTAACTTAAGGAATTACATTTTATTATAAATTGTATACTTGAAATAGTCAAGAACACAATATTGTGCATAGTTTAGTGTTAAAATGATCATAATTGCATCACCCATTAGTATGCTTTTATAATTCAAGAGATTTATCACGTTGTAGTTCCAAATTATCCATATATAAAAAAAAGATTACACTAGGTAACTCATTTATCTCTTACAATTTTGTGGAAAAGTTTGATATGAATTTTCTCTCTCTAATAAAATATATTTCCTTTGGAGAATCGAGTTAAGACTCTTTAATGCTGATTGAAAAAAGGTTTAATTTAAATCCTAAAAACACTAATTAATTAAGCTAATGCGATGAAAGGAAAAGGTGTAAAATGTATCTCTTATTACTTCTGAATATAATGTTATATTTTAAAAATTTATTACATATTTATAAATAATGTAAAAAAAACGAAAATATTATGTTTACTAGATTATTTCATTTTTAAAACAATTTTATTAAAAATATAACAGTACGCAACAGACACTGAATTCATGATGATTATTGGAAAATACACAATTGCCTCAGTTTTAATGCTTACTATAAATTTATAAAAGGCAACTGTGAATATTAAACGTTAAATAACCCAAGGATTACTAAGTAGAAATTCCTTAAGCAATAATTTTACCATATTAGCCACGAGATAAATAGGTTCTAAATGTATTAATTCGAAACTCTAACAGAAACCGGATAGAGAAATCATTAATTGTTTAACCTTCATAATGAAGTAAATATGTATTTCAGCGAAATTCGGACAACGTTTTGTGAGCAGAGTTTACATCATCATGAATAATGCGCAAACTCAACACCTTAAAAAAAAGATTTCACAAATTTACATAATGCTTATTATTATTACTTTGGTAAGTTATCAATGGATCTGTGAAAGTTATTTCTATTCAAATTACACAATTTAGTCGTAATGAATTAAACGTAAAAGCTGGTGAAAAACGGATTCTCAACAAAAAACGATATCGATTATTTTAGATGGATATAAAAGTGAGAAACATCAAAACAAAGAATTGTAATAACAAATAGAATTAAATGTATACAATTCGTTTTCCAAAGTTGTCAGAGAAAAGTTTATGCATGCTAAAGATGTTGATCAAAAATAAAGATTTGATCATCGAGCACAGACCAGCACGTGACACTCCTCAATTGCGTCGCATTGACGAACAATATGTTCTTATAGCTAGCTAGTCACTTTAGTGTAATTAAAAATGTATAACAAAATTAAAAACTCTAATAATAAACTTATAAAAGAAGTACTAAAATTGACATCATCATTGCATTATTAAGCATGCAAAATGATGTTAACTATAACTAATAATGTTATACATGGATATCGTTCAATTTTTGGAATATATTAAACCAGGGTTCAAACGCACTTTACATAACTGAATTCCAGACCTATTAAAAACCATTTCTAGACTTTTGTATACATTGTAAGTATAATTGCTTCAAGTATCAATTATAAATTGTACAAAGTATCTTACCTTCTCATTTAAACATCTAATATTACACATTATTACAAATTTGAGGAAGTTTTTGATAACCTGCAAATTAAATCGAGAAAATAATGGTGGAGATTAATTTCTAAAAAGTCATATTGTATATTCATTTTTTTAAAAGTCCCCCTTTTCCAGTCACAGGTTTTATAGTATTTCAGAGAAATATTTTCCCTGACCAATTTTCAATTTCACTGACTGTTTAATATCAATTTCCCTGACCAGTTTTGATATAAAAAAAAAACTATTCCTATTGGTATAATAGTCTATTCCAGTTATTTGGAACCTCATGAATCCAACTCCCTCAATATTCCGATCCTTTTTAGGGAACGGATTTATTCCTATATAAATACATTAGTTAAAACCTCATTATAACGACTCCGACTCCATGTATATATATATTGGTATTAAGCTTCGAAAACAATGTATAAGTAACATTTACACTTTTAAAAATTAATAATAATTGTAAAAAAAACATGTATTTCAACCAATTTCCCTGACAATTTTTTTACATCTTGCAAAAATGTGTGTAGATATATTTTTAGTATGTACATCATTAATACTATCATACTATTTTTCAATGTACATTAATATAATAATAAATTGTATATTTGTTTAGAATAAGAATAAAAAATATGTATATAAATAACATGTAACTAGTTATTACAAAATTACCTCGAAAAAAAATTAATACACAAAAGGTAGGAATCATTACTTTGCAAAATGTACATTGTCCAATAGTTGAATTGTTCTATATTAAATTAAACTACATGTATGTACCAATACCTATAGAGGCTGATATGTAACATTTTGCAGATCAGCCTATCATACAATACTACAGCAGCGAATAATATACAAGATTCGAAAAAAAGTGCAGTAACACATTTATGACTTATTCATCTTGTCTTTCAAACTAGCAATATCTCGACACTGTTCCTCCAGTTCTTCCTGTAATCTCCTTCTCTTGGCTTCCTTCTCTTTCAACTCGACCAATTCACGTTTTCGTGCCTCAGTTGCTGCATGCACCGACTCCAAGCAGTAGCCGTGCCTATACATCGACTTTATGAACTAAAAATGCATTTAAAGGCAATAAAAAGTACTATCCATTTATTAATTGATCTATTAAATCAGCCGTTTTTATGCAGTACAAAATAAGTAACAGCATTTAAATATAACACTACGCGCGAATTTTTTTTATGGTATCTTTGTCTAAACAGTATTTCTTATTGATATTAGTGGCATTATTTTGGCACTTTGTACGAATATCGAGACCCAATTAAATTGTGTAAAAAAACGGAACTCCAAAAAATGTCCCTGACACAATCTCAATGTCCCTGACTCCTTCTGATTTCCTTGACTTCTCTGACTGCTACGACCCTACCAGACCTTTCATAAACTCTAAGCTTTTCCAGACTTCGTGTGAACCCTGTCATACTGAACATTAATTATACATGTATTTAACTAATAAATTTAATTAACATAAATTTAACTAAGTTTACATATTATTATATAATTTATTATAACTACAAAATATATTAATTTCAAGGCAAATTTTTTAATCAAATTTCCTTTTAAAAATGTAGTTGTCGTATTTTTATTAATATTTTATTGTCACGTATAACTTCGATAATACACATTAAACATTGTAATTTTAATCACTATGTGGTATTTATGCAACAATGGAATCCGAATGAATTTAATTATCGCATATTTTTCGTAATTATATTGAAGCACGATTATTAAAAATGCTTTGCTGAATCATTACCAAACATGATACACACATGGGAAAGAATAACAATATTTAAAAATAATAATGCCAGATGTGTAAATTTTAATTTAATTGTTTACACATAGTAAGAATAACGTTAATACTGAAACGAGTGGCCTCAAAAGTGAAATGATAAATATTATCAACTTTAACAACGTAAAGTTAATCTATTAAATTCCGTAATTAATTAAAATAATACACGCATGCTGCCAAAACAACTATATATTTAATGAATTAAATAATTTCGAATTTTATCAGAATATAATGACTCCTACCGGAAATTAATATACTATAAAGATAAAACACAAACTCAATTCCTGCCAAATTCATTTCCGCTGTCTGAAACTATACAGCCTGTCAAAGAACGAAAAATACCCGACAATATTTAAACTATAACAAGTTTGAAGACGAGGTAGTAATAATACGGTTCATAGGGTCCAGAACAAAGTTAAAGACTTTTCCAATAGTCGAAAAACAAATAATTCCATAGACATCGAATTAACTATCATTTGAATTGCATTAGTCATTCATACAAATTAAACAAAACTAAAAGTGTCTATATTCTTTCATTTGTTGCATCATTATAAACATAAAATTATCGATAGATGTTAATGTATCGAATATTGATAAATGTAATTGTCATTACATAAATAAAATGCCATTATATCAAATTAAATTTACAACCCTTGAATTATTTTTGTATTTATATCGCACGGTAAAAAATGCCAATTTTAATATTCAAAATTCTTCTTAATCAATATACAATATTTCTAGAAAAATTGGCTATATGAATTTTGTAAAAAAAAGGATAAGTAATAGACTACTTAAGCATTACTTACAATACTACCGTCTTCTATAACAGCTTTAGGAACAACTGTTTCCACTTTCACACTGATTAGCAGAATAGCTGAACACAGTTCGTATAATATCACGTTCATAACAATTATAACAGCTGTTTCACAAGATTTGTAAAAATGATATATTTTATTGCCAATAACTAAATTTCTATTTATACAATTACATTAATAATTATTTTTTGATTTGAAGTTTTATACGATGTTAATACGTATTTACATAATTCAAGAATTTATGAAAGGCTATAATATTTAAAATTATGTCTAAACTATATCAACTAAAATAATATTTACTATACATAGGCCAGTTTAGTTGATACGATTATTGACATAGAATAATATATAAAAATAGTTTTTTATGAAACAATGAAACTATTGCCATCTTGTTCCACATTAATATAGATATATTACCGACTAAAATAAATTTGTCCTTAACTGGCATAGAACAGTTTTGATAGTTTTGGTAAAAAACAGCGATGTAAAAATAACTAGTGCTTCGTAAATCGGTGGCAACCAGGGAATCTTCTGCAGATATCTTCGCTTATATAGATGAAGAGAGGTCTGCCTCACCCTTTCTTCCTCGGTGGGCAGGCATCGTTCGAGCAGCAGCTGGATCACGGCAGCGTCCTGGGTCATGAGCATCGACTTCCGGAGTACATCCCGCTCCTCGAAGGAGGCGAGAGGACGCTCACCGGTGGTGGTGGACACGATGGCCTGCTCGGCGAGTCGGTGGTCCCACCAGGACCGGCAGGAGATGAGCGAGGTTTCCATCACACGGAGCACCATCTCGAGGACTGGTGGGCATCTGATGACAGAGGGAGCCGTACAATCACAAAATAAAACGAAAACTATATTTTGAGTATAATTATTAAATTCATAAAATAATCAATATTTCTCCGTGCATTACGAGGAAAATTATGTTTATCTATGCATTTTGTAAATAATCAATATTTGTCCACATATTGTAATAAACAGTAATAGATTATAAGTTTCTGATTGTAAATCTTCATGGTTTTAAGAGTTTTTATAAAGTTATTAAATTTTTTATAGGATTCGCGAGCACAGTAAGAGTATTTTCTGAGATCTCAGGGAATTCTAGAACCTCAAAAATCTCAGGGACTACTGTATTTATTGATTTTCCATATTTTACAATTTGCCTTCTGAGAATATGTCCTTTACGGCACTATATGGAAAATAATGATTCAGTAATTAACATCAGAGTTGCTTATCATAGAATCATTGCATAGATATCAGTACCATGACATAAGCATGCATACAAGTTTTTATTGATTGTTATTTAATTTCAAATAAATGAGTGCTTAGGTGCAATTGTCATGAAAAAATGCTAAAGAATATGTTCGGCCACTTTATCGTGATAGTTTAAAAAACAATAAAACATGAATATATAATTCTAAGAAAATTTTGTTTAAACTAGACATCATTGGTTGACTATTGTGACGAATAGAGAATGTCTGAATGTTACACAATTTATTTCAAAAGACGCGCAGAAAATTCCACACACAAATATATGAAATATTCGAGTTCAATATATGATTTGATTAATGTGAAAAACAACTGAAAATGTATTAGGCCTATATTTAAAATAAACTATGTTTAATTCTAGAGGTGAAAATCTAATCTTCTGCAATTCCGATACAATAATATTACTTTGATAACAATATACGGGTTTCCTTTCTATTTATTTCTTTCGAAACTAATAAAAATATTACGTGACAACCAACTGCAACTATTATAAAATATAACTGTATAACCTTTATTAATAAGAAGTAGATACATTATCAATAATATTTAGCACTTCTAATTCATGCAACAAATGTTCTACCCAAATGTGATATGAATTCCACCGCAGGAATTGTACAATTTTTGTAATAGGGTTTCATCAAGTGATGCGTACTATGTCAGATATCACAACAGATCCCAACAACGTCAAAATCAGCTCCCAGTATAGGCACGTATGTATATATGAGAGAAAGGGCGAAAAAGCAAAGATTCAGGCCAAGCATAACTTTGCATTACTTGTACAGTAATTATAGAGCAGTATTAGCCCTGGAAAGTCAACCCAGCAGTTGTCGACCTGGATGGAAGCAATTATTTGAGAAATATGACAGTTGACATTTTCCCCAAATAGAAATATTGTTAGTTTGTGTGCGCGAGGTTATAGCTGCGTATAAAGTAATGCGACTTCTGGTGATTTAGTGAAATTGAAATAAGGCAACGCATATAATATATATATATATGTACAATAACGTTAGTTTATTCCAATGTCATTTGATAATTAAATTGATTCCGTGAGATTTCATTTTTAATTCCATAATTATTGGTTATTATCTTGTTGTCAGTTATTAAATTGTCCCTTAATCCATAATACGGTGTTAAATGAAACGCAAATATGCGATAAATTTAGCCCACAGGAATCAACTTTGAATATGAATATAGAATTATATTGTAGAAAAATATTTCAAAAAGAGACATCTAGATTTCTTTAAATTTGGTCGGGGATTTAAATGATAAAAGAAAGCATGTGACAGACGTCAATCATTTAATATATAAATTACATATAATTATAAAAAATAACATAAAAAACACAACATTAATAGTGTTTTATATTAATATAATATGTTAATATAATATGTTAATATAATAATAAATTAATAATTATACTTAATTTTTAAATTACTATTATACAGTTGCTAATTGTGTTGATATGTATTCCTAATAAACTTACATTATCTCCACATTTTTAACCTGATTTTTGTGTTTTCTGTTTATTCATTAGTTTTACTTGTTTTATAGTTTCCCTAGTTTTATACTTGTCAGGTTCGGAGTATAGGATATAGTTGTATTGTATAAAATGTTTTCTATGATGACAGGGTCCTTCATGATGTACTATCTTCTCAGAAATATGCCTTCTGTGCTACGTATAATATATAACAAGACTGGCAGAAAATTTGGTCTAATTATATGATTAAAACTGGTTTAATATATTGTGAGATAGGGTTTATACCGATTAAGCTTTTATGTTGCTTTTTATGTTTGTAATATATAAATAAGGATTTCATGGACATACTTTTAAACATATTTATTTGTCAAAGAAAGTTCAAATATATGGTTTGATCAATTCTACTATATATAATATGTCAATATAATATAAAAATGATCCAGGAAAAAAAACACACATATTAATTTTTTTATTATACCTTTAAACTAAAATATAATTTCTAATTACACAACAAATTAACGTGCTACGAAACATACAATAAATGATGAAATATTAAAAAAATATTTTCATTTTGTTATAATTCATCAGAAAATATAATTTTTCAAAAATTGTTGATTAAATATGTTTTATCGTTTAAAAATGATCCATTTCCAGATCAGTATGTATAATCTTTACAAGGGTCTAAAGGGGCTATTCAAACATATGGGGTCCACTGTTCTTTGAGGCGTGTAAGAAATAGTATATGCTACTTTAGTAGTTGCCGTTATTTTATATGGTTCGTACTTTATTTTAGTAAACACTGCTGTTTTGCTATATGTGTTTAAGCATAGAAAATTGTGTATTTCAGGTTTAATGAAAATATTTTCTGGTTGTTAACAAGATTAAACTCGAAGGAATTGCGTGAGCATGTCCCTAAGCATGGAAATATATTTACGATAAATTAACTCACTAAATACATGCACATTTATGATAAATTTACTCACTAAATATATTCTAAATTAATTATAAATTCACACTAGAGGCTTCATAGTTATTACCCAAAGGTGCAAAAAAACTTATCTAAATAAAGTAAATGTTTTTAACAAATACTTTTTTATGTATATTATAACAATTAAATAAATTATTTAAATATTGTGGTATTATATATTGTTAACTTTGAAATAATAAGAAACTCCCATAAATATAATGTTTTTTAAATTGCGAACGCTGTCTCTTTAAATTTTTGTACATATTTTATAGTTTTAGTCAACTATTATATTTAAACATTGAAATGTAGAACTGAAAGAATGGTTAGTTTTAATTACCAATGATCAAAGCGCTCTGACGCAACTACTATAGTGACAGTAATCAAAGCTGACTAAATAGTGATTACTGTATACATCACAGCTGGCCGAGTACCTAACAGTACAGTATATACCCATCTGTAACATCTGTGACAACGAACGTCAAAAGTCGGGTGAATATTCAATCACACGAGGCCACAAAATGTAAACAACTCACTGTGTAATAATCCATGTCACATATTTAAAGGATAAAATACCTAAAAGTTTATAGATAAACCGATGAATGTGTCTGCGATGAACAGAGGTACTATATAATTAGATGTATCGATACATTAATAAAATCGTACAAAACTGTCTAAAGGAGTCAATTTTATACGAAAAATTTAAAATTGGGTTGGAGAAGGTTATTAATTAAAAGAAAAACCTAAATAAAATCATGACATATTAATTATCGTATTAGCATTTACAAATAGGCAAATGTTAAAAAATATTAAGAATCTTTACTGATGGTGTCAATTGTATCAACGAAACATGTTTACTTGTCAATAAATAAACGTCCCTTTATTATCTCTCCATTAAGATTTTAAAAGCATACACTTTGTCCGTTTTAAAATATAACTTAAGGCTATTCAACTATATTATCTAAAAGTTAATATGGAATAGAAAAAGTAAATATTATTATTAAATCATCTGGTTGAGAGTTTAGGTAGTCATTTAGTCAATACCATCACGCAAAATATATGAAGATGTACTGGCATTATTTTAAACATGAGATACTTAAGATGCATAATTTAAAATATAACGTTGAACTATAATATCTCTAATGTTTATACTGAATAACAAAGTAAATATTATGACCAAATGACCTGGTTAACAGTTTGGAAGGCATAGATTAAACGTATACCTAAATTAAAACAAAATAAGCCTAATGCCATCGCAATAGAAATGTTTCTACTTATTGTTAAATACATACATTGCAAATTGGCGTATATCTTCTGAAAGGAATGCACTCAAATGAAAATATAGAATCAATATATTCTCTATATTATATTCAATGGTTATATACGCTAAATATCAATAAATAGAATACTCAATTCTAAAGGCCTGTACAGTTATAATTGTTTATGTAAAGGTAATGCAACATTATTCCAAAAATGACAAAAAAGGTTGATTAAAAATTTTTTTGTAAATAAATTCTAACTAAATTCCAAAATACAGATTAAAAAAAATTTTATTAGAATTCGAGTGATAACATACATATAATATGAAATAATACTTTAATCCAAAAAAGATTTCTAACAAAGGTTACAAAACTAGATTTAGGATGCATCAAATTTGTAAATTTAGGAGTTTATTTAATTAATAAAACAGCACGTATTAATTATTGTAATAAAGCACATGGTAATTATTAACATTGTCAATAAACATGTAATCAAAACAGGAAAACAACTAACTTATATATAAGGACCGTATAAAAATGTAATACATATATAAATTTAAGTGAATAAATGGGGCACAGTGCTATAACTAAATTTTTCATAAAATTTTAAAGTTGGTGTCATGATAATCAAACTACATTGAAGTCGTACACTTTATCTTATATATATATATACTAATAAATAAATTATGATATAAAAAAGCATTAAAAATAAAGAAATATGCATTAGATTTCATATCGACTAATATAGTCTAATTTAATTCGAATTAAAAACTATCCTAATTTTTTTCAAAATCATTCATCAAATAAAACTCAGATTTGTTTTTAAATGTGCGTCCATTAAATGATGAATATAACAACATTTATTTTCAACGAAATATATATTATTATGTTTCTTGTATTCTTTTAAAATTGGTGTTTTTAAAAAGGTAAAATCAATTTCAATTATATAAAATATCCAATTCATTCAAATATTAGGCCATGATCACAAATCCAAATCAGAGGCATACCAAAAAATATATATATATTTGTCGCTCTGTTTTAAATTAGTTTTTCGTTGTCAAAGGGAAACCTCTTCGCTAATCTATAAGCCATACGACATGTAAAATTACCAACACGTTATTTTACACATAATGTAGTATATCTTGATTTATCACTATACGATATAAACAACAAATTGTCTGCAATGACGATCGGTAGATACGGTTTTATTGATACTACTACAGACACCACATCGAATAGAATACCTCTTAATCGTTAAAGTATGTAGATTACAGCGATTGAAGGTAGACAAAAACGTAGAGGCTCCAAAATATACAACCCTATAGATTAATTATGACAAGGAGTGGGATTCTTAGGTATATATAAAGAGAATGATGGAATACTTTCAATCATTACCTATTTATCTTCCTATACAATAAATAAAATAAAATGAAGTAATGACATTTGAAAAAATAGTAAAACTACGCATATATAATTTATACATGTCCCGATATTTCTGAAATTTTAAAATTGTTCATTTATAATGCTATAAATTCTTCATTATCACACAAATGTATCCCACCATCTCTTGCTAAAATCTAGTTTATAAACAAAACGTCGAGAAATTAAAAGGGTTATTCTTTAAACGTGTTTTTTTAACTAACCTTTAATAGTTATTTTCCTTCTAAATATGATCCTCTTTAAATTAACTTTATTTTTGCAATTTTCTTCTTAATTGACCTTTGTTCTACTGTTATATAATTCCATATATTATTGTCGTATTGTATAAGTTACATTTGGAATGTATACATACACATATATTATAATATAGCTGTTGTTACACACTCACTATAACCTACACGTATATAAACATATACTTGTATTTCACTTTGTTCTTTTAATGATTGTAAATAATGTGCAATTAAAAAACATAATCCAAATGAGCAAATTAAAAAAGAATTATGTTGGGGTAGAACATTGAATGTTATTTTATTGCAAAAATAAATGCAAAAATAATGAAAAGGCTTACATATTTAAAACTAAACCGCCGAATAACAGTATAGATACAATTTAATCATTCTATTTATGGTTCTGATTATATTATTATTAAGTCTAACTGTTCTGCATAATATATAATACGAATACAAATTGCATCATTTCTATTATGAAAATTGGATAAAACATTAGTCAAACAAAATTCACAAAATTGACAACATTACAATTGTTTTGTTTTTTATTTTTAACAGAAAACATTAAAAAATATGGACATAAAAAACAGGTTAACAAATAAAAATGTTACCAAATACCTTAAACGTCAGATTTAAGCTTTTGTTACGATTTTTAATATTACTTCACTTTGGTTACATCAAAATGCATAATTAATATAATTATAATATATATATATATATAATATAATAATATATATATAAATAAATAATATAATAATATAATAATAATAATAATAATAATAATATATATATAAATAAATATATAAATATATAATAATAATATAATTATAATAATCAAAAATTGATAAAAATCTGTAATATCTTAACGAAAACGATCGTGCGCAAATGGGAGACCAAAAATAACTAGATAAAACTAATGAAAAAGCTTGTCTTCCTACACTCACACTTTATGTTGACACATATTTAGTTTACTTGTTTGACACGTAGTATATGGAATACTTAATACCAGGAATATACTGCATAACATATATTCTTCTGTAAATATTTAACTTTAATAAGGTTTGTTGAAATTGTGGAAATGAGTATGAAACTCCTGTCGATGATACACAAAATTTACGAATTTGAGGAGACATGTTCTGCGCTTGTTCTATTCTAAGCCACTACACTACGTTAGCGTTACCGGTGTTAAAAATGAAAAGATGGTACCGGTACAAGAGACATCATTACAACAGTCTAAACATGTTACACGAAGACTGTTTCATGATTTGGGTATTACACAAATGTCTGCCAGCGTAGAATTAGTATGTTCGGTTTAAATTTATGCCAATCTCGACTTCAGTGATAAATAATAATTACAACGATAGACATTAAACATTTTGAGAATTGTGATGCTACAGATAATATGATATAGACTGATAAAGCAACATTCAACCTGGTAGGACAACGTAATATACGATATAATATAATTGCATATATTACTGTTGATAAACAATATTTAGAGAGTGTATTTGAAAAGTCTGTGAACAGTCCTGGAGGGAAGTTTGGGCTGGAATATGTAACACAGGATTAATTAGACCATTAAAAAAAAACTGTGACGGGTGTCGTGATATAGATATTTAGTTGTTACAATCATATGCTTTTCTGCAGATGCGAGAAATCATGCACTTTGATTATTTTTTTCATTGTGACAAACGGGGGCTGCTGATAGTGCACCACAACATTACTATCTTCAGGGTTCGTACGAAATTTGTAAAAGTAATATAAAGACTTTTCCAAGATTTAAAAAGAAATTCTATAATATAGTGATTTAAGTCTAATTTTTTCTCTAGTTACCAACGTATGAACTATTATGATGATCTATGGAACAAAACGTGTAGCTCCCTCTTAACGAATGAATTGCGCAAAAACAGTAGAAAAATAATGAAATGATGAGAATTTTGATTGACACAGTAATCAACAAGTTAATCTATATATATATATACAGACCGGTTTTGGGGTTTACTCCTCGTCAGTGCAAAGTAGGAATCAAATATGCAACCTTGCGATTGGTGAGCGAACCCTACCAAGCACTATATAGGTTACATCTTTGCCTGTCAATCACTGTGTCTAACTTATTGAATATACTTAATGTACATATACATAGTTCTTATAATGGGGAGTACAACAATATGAATATTTAAATTTTATTATAATATAATAAGAGGGTTTTCAATTGTACAAAAGGACATAATTATATTAATAAATACATGTAACATATTGTTTTCATAATTTCATATTTATACGGATAATTGTGCGAAGATCAAAAAAACTTAGATTTTTGACAAATTTAAGGTTAAAATTAGAATCAGTGATTCCAATATTATGTTTGTGTGAGCCTATAGTACATAGATACTATTAAACAACTGATTATAAATAGTGAAGTGAATATGTATGCATAATATACATATGTTCGTAAAACAATTGCATGAGGACACAAATTAACACGAATTTAATTAATGAAATTAACATGAAGTTCAAAATATATTTTAATACTATTTTTTTGGCTAACAATAAATGGAAGGGTTGTTATCGTTTTTGTTACTAAATAATTACAGATAGTTATGAAAAAAGATTTGTATATACATTTTTAGAGATTGCAATAAAAAAAGAGCGTTATAGTCACGAGGATCCAAGGTATAACAGTAATTCCAGTATTTAAAAGAATCAAATAATTTTGCAGATATTAAAACGTATAAATAATCATACATTTCACAATCAAATAATTTTATAAAGAGCGCTATTTCATATTCTTAACCAACACACAGTTGTATATAATAATATTAAAAATATAGGTATTAGCCAATAAAATTATAAAAAAGAAGGGGAAATTATTTCATTGGTCCAGCGCTAGAACACATTCGCTTCTTGAAAGGAATTAAAGACAGCTTACGGTTGTAGAACATAGACACATTTACTTTAACATATAATATGTAATTAAAATTATATGAAACAAATTTGACTACAATCAGCGATCTCCGAATACACGTATAACATGTCAGTCACACAATTGGCAAATGGAATGCTAAACAGCACTGAATTATTTAATAGAAGTAGCTTGTGTCAGCAACGAGAACTGCTTCCAGGAAAAATGACAATTTTTGCGGTAACCCACGGCAGCCTATTTGTAGCCCTGCTGGGCATACCGGCCAACGTATTCGCCTTGCTTGTACTCAAAAAAGATCCCTCGAAGACGACCACACGCTTCTTGCTAATGGTTCTTGCAGTTGAAGATCTATTTCTCATTTTTATTTATGCGCTGTACTATGTTGCCCCAACCTACAATGCTTTCTATCATATCAGGTTCCTCATTTATCTAAAGTTTATAGACGCCTTACTCCATTTCTTGATGAACTGGATCAAAATGGCCGAGATCTACACAGTGCTTCTGGTAACGCTAGATAGATTCATCGCTATCCACTTCCCACTGAAGGCAGTCTCACTGTGTCGAGTAAGCAATGCCATACGTTCACTGATAGTAATCGGCGTCGTCTCTTTTCTAGTGAAAATCCCCAATGAAATTATCGAGGCCAGCAAAATCGTCTGGGTCGATGAATGTCACGACTACGTTCCAATTCACTACTTCAAGGATGAACCATGGTTTTTCAGTGCAAGACTCATTAACAAGAATATAGTAGATCAAGTGCTGGCATTCATAATTCCTTCAATTACCCTGATTGTCCTTAACACTTGTCTTATAGTGCGGATTCGCAGTGCGGATAATGAACGTCGATCTTTAGAAGAATGCAAGTCCTATGTGAAGAGAGACACCACCTACTCATCTCAAGTTCAGGCACCGACTGATAGAAGTGCTTCCCGTGTTAGCCAACGTAGGAATATAACTATCACCCTTATTTGTGTTATAACTATTTTTCTCATATGCGAGACCCCAACTACTCTCATATACATAATCGATATGATTCGAGAAATCACAAACCAACATGTAGCAGCCAAACTTTATTCAGTATTTGCTACAATAGCGGTTATTCTTATGTTCGTCAATTGTGCAAGTAATTTTTTTGTGTACGTCCTCATTGGGAAGAAATTTCGCAATCTTTTTCTGAGACTGTTTTGTCGAAAGAGTCCTTGTTGCTTTCCCCCAGAACAACGGCACGGCCACTTTAGTCGAATGGAAACTAATGAGGATACCAAATTTATGCGGACTGTTTTCAAAATGAAGACCTCTGAGGAAGTTAACGGAACATGTGGAGGCGCAGGCCACCGACTAATCAAGGACACGGAACAGCGCCAGTGTATAGGGCAATCTTCAGGAGGCATAACAGAGTGCTACCTCAGTACAGTTTAGTATTATTCACAGTATAAGATCATTACATAGAGTACCGTATAAAGAAGGACTAACGATTAATGTTAATTGAAATAATTTAAGTTCCATTTATCAACAACATTAATTTTTAAAAATGTTTTCATTAGGCGGCATAACCGAGTCCTACCTCAGTACGGTTTAGTCTTGTACATAGTATACAAACTTTACATAAAGATACTAAAAAAGGACAACATATTAATGTTATTTAAAACTTTTAAAGTTCCATTTGTCAACAAACATTATCTGTTAGTACTCTGAGAAATGTTTTTTACCAGAAGCACATGCTGATGAATGTAGAAATGTGAATTTTTAAATTGGAATTTAAAAGTACAATAAAGTTATTCAAAACCTATAAAAAAGAAGAGTGTAAATTGGGTTTTAAATTTAATATAATGTTGTGCAGTTATATTATTGTAATTTTGTTCTCATGCGACTCTATCACGGTGACTTTATGTCATTATATTTATTGTAAATGTTTCATTATAGTTGATAGCATATTATTAAATCGTCATCAAATTGTGAATTATTAAAATGTGTATTAACTTCATTGTTGCCTATTAGATATACCGTATTATATACTAATAATAAACGTTGTATTCCTATCATAAATAAGCTTAGACAATTGTATGTATTAATGTATAATATATAATAGATGTTATATAATTTTTATGAACTTTAATAGTCTGTACTGTAAACAAATTTCATGCCCAATGTTATTCAAACTAAAAAGTTTGTTTAGAAGATACATATATCCTCTTTCTCAGAATATTTTTTTCAACTTCAAAATATCCACCTGCGATAGTAGACTTATTGTCAACATAATTTAAATGAATATCTTTTGTAAATTACAATACCATAAACATTTCCTCATTTTCCTATTAAACATATCAATACAATTTTCATAACAATTGAATGGATATCAAATTGCATTTGCAAATGTAATATATTAACAAATGGAGAAAAAAACTGGAACAATTATTAGTTTAAAACGATTAAAATAAGATACTGCCAAAAGATTGTTGCAATAATCTTGAAATAAGTTATCATCATTATATTATTACTTTATCTGTAAAACTGCTAAATATTGAACTGTTTTGTCTAACACACGCACACATATCGTCACAATGTTTGTAATCTTTATCCATCACATTACGCTGTTATTAAAGTTATTTTGCAGTATTGTTATGTTGTATGTTTTTATATTCTCTCAGAAACGTATAACGATACAGGAACTAAACAAAAAATAAATATAGCACTGCATGGCTTTTTATCAATCTATGGATTTTACCTTCTTCTAAAACTCCTACAGAATGAAATGTGGGATAAACTCTAACTAGCAAATATTTATACAAAATTAAATTTAGTTTGCTACTTTGTACGCGCAATTATTAATCTTAACTATCAACACATATTTTGTCGACGAAATTGACCAGAAAAGCCAGTTGACATGTTATATCGATTAGGTGAAATATACAACAATTAAAGGAGTTTCCTGATTTAAATTAAACACAATCTGTATATTAGAAAAAACAATAGTAGATTATGCTAATTAAATTATGAACACTATAAGGATTTTTAGAAATTTGTAAGATGATATTTTGAATTATTATTGGATAAATAAAAAAATAAAAAGTTTTTAAAACGTTTGAGCAAAATGAAACTAATTCATATAATATGTATTCAAAATAATTTGATTAAAAAAAAAATTGCATAGAAATAAAAAAAACATAAAACATGTAATTAACACATTTTAATATTTTTAGTCACATTGTAGGAATGTTATATTTATTTTTTAATGTGTAAATTATTTGGCTTACGTATAAATAATTAACTTTAATGGTTTAATAATATTAATTTTAAATTACATTTTAAAGATAACTAAGTTATTCAAGACGCTAATATTGAAAAATATAAATAATCAAAATAATTATTAGGTGTTTAGAATAATTAAAATGGAATAAGCGTATCGGAAATGATTGCATCAATAAAATAGGTTGATTATCAGCTAAATGAGGGTATTATTTGTTTCAACACAGCAATACATAACAATGGTCACCACATTGACATAAAAAACAGTTAAAACAAACCAGGAACCAATTTTGAATAACAAATATTGATTTCATAAACTGCGTCATTATATATTTTGGAAAATTTAAGTTAATCGGTTTCGACATATTACAATTATCTGTAATTTCTTTCAACTAGAGTTTGACACACAGTAAAAATATAAACAGTCATATTTAAATACAAGTAATATAGAACATTGACACAAAAACAATCAATAATATTAAGTTAGAAGCATTACAAACATAACAACTATAAAAATTAATAAATTTCTATATAAAAAGATGTTACCCACACGTTGGTTAAATTTAATTTAACAATATATCATAGCCATACAAATATGATTACATATTATTAAATATAAAAATAGTTAACATGCTAAAAAGTAAAGCTTAATTAAATCGAACTTGTTGATTATATTCAGATTAATAGAAAGACATTTATTCAAAGATACCTGTTTTATTATATTCAATATATAGTAGTATGCATATATATACTACCTAAATAAAACGTTGTGCATTTATGAACAGTGTAGGCCTAATAGAATTTTTTTCAGTTGTCACTTTGTGAACACTATCAAATAAAAGTCAACATTCATAAATATAGTATTAACACTTACATACCTTTTGAAGGAATGAATTCACCGATATTAATTTTCAATCAAAATCGGGATTCTAAAATTATTATTTATTATTTTAATTTATTTAAATTAAATAAAAGCATTCAATTAATGCAATAAAATAAAAACTATAACACAAAAAAGTTTGGTTTTATACCGTATTACAAATAAAAAATCTAATACGAACATGTTTACAATGTATTACGTCAATAGACAACGCTCAAAAATGTCCAAAATTACCCATCAGATAATGCCTAAGCATGCAATTATAAAAAAATGCAAAGGTCCGAATGTAATATATAATTTAAACATTAGTTTTAATAAAAATTCAAATAACTATTAAATTATCGTCATAGATAGAATAATAAGTGCGAATCACAAGTTGAGAGTTTTAATAAGAAAGTACGACGAAATATAACAATAAAGGCCTGTGATTGACCTTTAAAGTATTTTTTTGAGTATTATCTATATTTTAGAGCAATGTTTTCTATTTAAATAAGTACATATTTTATTTAGAGCTATATAATGTATGTATACTATGTAAGCAACATATTATTTATAATGTAAGTTACAATTAGATAATATATATATATAACTGATTATACTATTTAAATGTTAAAAACAAAATTTCACGATATAAAAATAATTACGTACGAAATAGGAGCAACATAAACATGTTGTGTATGAAATAGAAGCAACATAAATATGTTGTGTACATTAAAGGATCAAAATATAGTGAAAACCTTTAAATTTAGACAATTTAATTAAATATATAAAAATAACTATTTTGTTAGACATATACAATAAACCTAAACATAAGTTTATTCATTATATAGATATAACATAATATTGTTAATATAAGTATAAATGTAAGTTATTTATTTCGATGTAATTTTAAAATAAATTAAAAGCTTGTTGCATACACATAAACTGAACAGTAATATTTTTTTATGTTATAGATTTATAATAGTTCATATCCTGAAACGAATAGCAGCAGAACGAATGTTTCAATCATTAATTCAAGATAAAACGTATTAATTGCCGCGCGTGAAAGTTTTATTTATAATTTATTATTAAGGGCTATTTAAAACAAAACAACAATAAAATGGAAAATGCAAACTGATTTAATAACTGCCATTTAATAATTATCCAGCACGGAATTTGTAAAGCTACGCACTGAGCAAAATTCAATAAAAAATAATGACATGTATTAAGTTTTAGCTTTGTCATTTGAGGCAAAAAAAGAAACAATTACCAAAGCAATAATAAGTGAGAATATTTTAAATTAATTATCTATATACAATTATATACAGAAAAATATCAATAACAAATTATATGACAATGCATTCATGTTTTAGCTTTGTCACTGGAGGCAAAATAATAAACAATTATGAAAGCAGTAAAAAGTGTAAATATTATTTATTAATTATCCGTATATAATAATGATTATATAAAATATTAATAAAAATAAAGGCATGCATTTATGGGTTAACTTTGTCACCTACGGCAAAAAGTAACAATTACAAAATAAATTATAAGTGAATAATAATATTTGTATTTTAACGAAAATTTAGCCAGTGACGAATAATTAAGAAGTAGCAAACAAAAGTACACAAACTACCTTTTCAAATTAGAAATACTGTGGTGGTTAACAATTATTTAAAATTTAAACATAAATGCATAATCTTTTAATATCAATATAGGCAAAATTTTAATAATTTATTACTCAACTTTATCGGTTTACTTTATATAGAAGGAAGACAAAAAATGCCTTTTATAGTTTTTCATAAATAAATAATAAATATATAAAACATAACTTTTTAAAAGAAATAAATAACAAATAAAATGCCATTAAAAATACAGCTATAAATAGAGAAGATGTAAGAAATAATAAAACTAATAATAATTTCCTAGAAAGCTTATGCATTTTAAAACATATTTTTTGAAAATGCATTTAATGAGCTTTTAGAGTTACAAATAATTATCAAGATAGAAAAATATATAAACTAAACATAATTAATTATAGATTGTATTTTATGAGTCAATTGAAAAAGAAAATTATGAAGTTTAAAAAGTTGTCTAATACCTATAATTAAGCAAATTATAAAATCAATAAAAAATGTATTTGTTCCAATACTTGAAAAATGATATATACCTATTTATTATAATGATAACCGTGAAAAATGATTATAAGGTTAATATGAAATCTTAGCACTATGAGCACCCTAGTATTTAGCAGATGCAGTTAAATATGTTCTAACAATTTAGCACATTATTGTGAAGTTTATAAAGATGTTTCCAAATATGTCATTTATTTTCTAAATAAACGCTTTGTTCGCTGTCTATTTAATGATAAAGACCAATTATAAGGCATAAATATTTTTTAATACAGACAACATTAGCTTCTAAAAAAGGTTATTTTTTAGCTCATTTGGAGTAAAGAATTAAACCATGAAGTTTCTGCGTGTATTTACCCAAATATATACGGAATCGAAAGTGAATTAATAATTAGACAGGTTGTACCGAAGATGTCAGGATGATAACCTGAGTAGATTTTGAGAAGTAAATAATGAAACACAAGTGGGTCAATTCGGTGCATCTAGAGTTAAATAATAAGTGTGTATTCAATCTCGCTTCTGGAGTATATTTTATATAACCATTTTCATTATTAAATACATGTATCAAACAATTATTAAAAAAAAAAGATTGCTTCATTATGCAAATTAATGAAAACATTGCCGACTAAAGATTCCAACTCGTTGATTGGCAGATGCATAGTGAGTATATATAGGTATACATATTGGGATGTTCTCACAAATATTATTTCGCACTGCTAATGCTAAGTCTAGACTTCATTAAATTAATTAATATAAAACATAGTATTATAATTAACGTTACTTTTTATTTCTGTAATAATAACTATTACAAACAAGATACTAATAAAGACATTATAATATATAGAATATTTTTTATTTATTTAACGCGTTTAGAATTAATTAAAAAAATTGCATTTCTTCATGATATTTTAATTAAAAAAATGATTTTGTTGATTAACCATAGACTACATACTTCAGTTTGGCAACACATTCACCCTAGTTTTTATCTATACTGTATTATTTATGCCATGTACGAAAAACGTTTTAAACTAGACCCTCTCAAAACTCTTAAAAATAATTGCAAATTGATGTATTTTTGATATTCTAATTTAACTACAAAGCTTATTAATTTGCATAAAACTCAACATTTAATTTTAACCAGAATTGAAACGGCAAATTTATATTAAAAAGAAAATATAATAGAATAATATTATCATTTGTATTATTTATCAGACACCCCAAAGTATATCGCTCTACATAGTTCGTTTTTACCAGAAAAAACAAGACAGCACCGTTAATGCTGCCCTTTTAAATGTGTTAAAAATAATATACCTTCATCATTACAAGTTACTTATCATTTTATTCAAAATTTTTGCTAACCAAATCTATTTAATTTACTGATATACAATATAATCTGATTCATGACTCTCCGTTTGTGTTGATAGATTCACTGTAGAAAAATATAAACATGAGTAGTATAATTTAATTGTAATAATTATCTGTTTAACATCTGAAAAACAGAAATAATGTTTAATTAATATAATCATGATGACATTTTGAAAGATTAATAAAATTAAAATGACTAAATAAATCAACCCATTAAAAAAAGAATAAAGGTTATCTTTAAATTTGTAGTATATAATGTTGGAATGTGAACGTGACATATAGAATGACAATTTACATATTAATGAGTGGATCACTTATTCCTATAGAAAAAACATTTAAAATATGAGTCTCTTAATTAAATTTTTTTAAGGAAAAATCGTCCAGTAATTATTTAGAATTTTTATAGTTCTTATATAGTTTATAATTAAAAGTGACTAACACATATATATTCGTTGATTTACGTTTCTGACGTAATAAAACAAAATGGCCGCCAAAATTAAATTTTGGATAACAAATTACACACAAATTAAGCATTTTAGAGTCTTTAAATGTCTTATCTACTAATCGTGAAACACATATGGGGATTTAAAAAAAACATGTTTAGATCTATATGTTAATATATTTTAATGATTATATAGCGTTAACGATTTCCCATATTCACTAATTTTCATCAAAAGTTCGGGCAAAGATTACTATTAGCCTACATACATACATATATTACTCAGTAGTTGATCACCATACTGATAAACAGATTATTTTATGATTACACATGCAGAATCACCTTACAGCTAGTATCATAGAAATACAGATAGGATTTCAATTCAAACAGAACATAAACAACATACTAGATCATGATAATTTTGCAATATTGTTTTTATACTGTAGATAGGAACATTAGCCATTTTATTCTACTAATATTAAATATGAATGCTAGACTCTTCAAAAATTCAAAATAATTTAGTTAAAGTGAATTATTAATTACTTTATCGTTAATGCTTAATTTCTTTGCTCGGATGTCAAATATAGCTACATATATTATATACAGCAAACAAATGTATTGATGTTTTTCTTCCGCCACAAAAATATAGAAATTTAAAAAATGGTGATCTTGTCTACTAGACAAATAATCTAGATTACCATGTCTATATGTGCTGCGCTGTATTAAAGACTATTTATATATTATACTTAATTGTCAATAGTTATTTATAGTATTTAATAAAGACAAGTAATTTATTAGTGCTTAATATTATACTAGAGTTTTATTGATAAAATTATCATCACAATAAATCCATAATCTATAATTTGGGCGGTTCTTGTTATTTATTAGCTATGGATACTCCACTATTTACAGTAAAATGACGTAAACTACCTGCACTGTGGGTATTTAAACGATCAATATACTCGTATATTTTGTTCGTTTAAAAGACTCAATACATGTAGTTATTGCATACATATATTTTTCCTGTTCGTATTAATATTAAATTTTATAATATTTGAATTTAGAAAATGTCAATAATTAATACTAAACTGCTAAATCTGCTGTGCACTTCGGCGTCGTGTAATCATTTTTCGAATGCATTCGTTCATAACATTATCCTATTTAGATCACTGCTAAATTCAAATTCTAATGTAAGTTAGCGTGCACTATTTTAATAATGCACGTCAATTTTAAAGTTAGCGTGCATTCTGCAAATATCATGCGTTTCAATTACAATGTAATTTGAATTTAGCAGTGGTCTAATTACAGTTATTAATTGAACCATGCTGAATAAATTTAAAAGTCACAACAAAAGATGTCGCATGGTTGTATAGTCTTATGAGCAAAACAAAAAACGTGCGATAGCTAATTGCAAGACACAGAGATTTTTTAGTGACAATGCTACCATCAACAATTTGTGAAAATTGTCAAACTGTATTTCACGTTCATACTAAATACAATTTTAGTAGATCAATTACTATATCATGTGATTACTCTAAACCTGCAGTTCAAAAACTTCTAATACGAAACTGTCCAGAATGTGAGTAACACGTTTGTCAACAGGCAGGATCGACAAAATCTATCACTGTCAGTTTCATCAAGCAAATCTTCAGTTTCAGGTGATATGAAAATAAAACCAGTGAAGATGTTCAAATCTTATTTGGTTTTGTTAAAAAGAGGCAAACCACAATACTGTACAACAGGTGAAAGACACAACAACTCGAAGAATATATCCTCACATGGGCATACTAAGTCAGAAGAACAGCTAGCGTTTTCTATTATTAAGGATAAAATTATGCAATCAGAATCATCTTCAACCTGCAGCAATGCCACTCAAAAGTCAACTGTCTAAGGTAATCATAATGTTAGAATTGAGATTTCCCTAAGCACAAACTATTTATACAAAAATATATTTAATCTGAATTTCTCATTTTAATACAATCGAACATGAACTTAGTACAAACTAAACAATCAAATTGGCTTCTCATATTTGTGTGGCTACAAAGAATAGACAACGTTTTGAATGAAATTTCATAAGCACTCTAAAAAATAAAATCACAGACTTGATGATTATTTTGTAGTACAATATTTTGGTTTTATAAACAAAGAGAGAGAAAAAGGGTTGCACAAGTTCCAAGAATAACCGCTTACAATAAAGATGTACAATTAGTCGATAGTTGTTCAGCTTTTATGGCGAGGGAGGGTTCATTAAAATGTACCACTGCATTATTGATTTCCAAAAAATAAGAAAAGCTGATATGTTAACATACAAAAAAGGAATAGCTGCAAAGAACATGAAAGACACCCGCTAGCATCAAAACATTGTTTACTACTGGCATAGCACCCTCCTTACGTTGAGGAAAATTATATTTGCATGCTTCATTTTTGTATTTTGCTGCAATTAGCCTCCTGATCAATATACATCACAAATGTTGTGTATTCACAATGTTATGATAATGTCACATACATCCCAAATTTTAAAGCTGACAAAAATGCTCCTAGAACTCCAACTTCAGTTAGAAACTATTAATTAAATTTAAAATTTTTGCAAAAAGAATGGCCTGGAATAAATTAGTGGTTAAAACCATGCCATGTTGAGCGGCCATCCATTTACGGTGGCTCCTTCAATGGAAAACCTTGCTTTACACTTTTATCAAAAATCAAAAATTTAACAGCAATACGTTCCTTGTATTGTTAAAAATATGTTGCAGCTTTTCGGGAATTTGGAAACGCACATTTTTGGCCAATATTTTATATAATAAGTATACTTGGAATTCAACACTTTTTGAGAAAAGTATCTCAATCTTGGTATTAATGCATCTCCGAAAGTTTATGCAGTTTTGTTCCATACTGTAAACTTTTGCGACCTCAGAAAGCTGTTTTTGCTCGCTGGAATGAGTAGGCATCGGAATATGTGTATGCACATTTCAAGGTCACATGGCTGATATGTAAAATGGATTAATGCCATCCCACCTATTCCAATAAAAAATTTCTTGTAGACACATTTTAACTTGTCAACATTTTACATATTAGTCACATCTGGTCATGTGAAACTCACTATTATATTATACTTAATAGTTATTTTTATCATCTGTCAATGCAATTTAATATACTTTGAATATGTAATAGTAACCTTTGCAAATATTGAAAATATAGTAAATATTTGATTAGTGAAAAAAAATTGATGACGTAAGGGTATTATATTTTAGATAAAAATTAAATGTAAATTTTTAATTCCTCATAATATGCAATGTGTTTTACTATTAGTAGATAATACAATATGTAATGATAATGAAATTCTTTTTTTATGTTTTATCTATGATAAAAACTATATTTTGTCGGTCATTTTCTTTTACGACATCAAAAAAGCCAACGAACACTTTAAAAAAATATTATTAAATATGTACAATGATATAGAATCCACGGCAAATTAAAAACATTGAATGCGCATTTTTTGTAACTAAAAAAATTAAAAACATTGTGGGATACTTACACCAGGAAAAAACATTAATACTATTAAAAAAAATTAACGTACACTTACAAATACTTAAACAAGAAAATATGTATCGTATATATAAATAACAAGGCGAACCTCATCGGCTCAACACTAAACATTTGCTAACTATCAAAACAAAAATTGTGGCTTTATGAGTTGAATATTAAAACTAATTGTTTATCAACTAAATTAAACAGCAGCTGAACTGTAACGTTTATTTACAAATACGTTATAATAATATGTATTTTCATATTCCTATCGCTACTTTATTATAGAGACTTGTTAATTTATTTAAACTTTTATGTTATTGTACATTCACTACCTAGATACTAGTGTACCATAAATGATACTGTGTGCGTATTTAATTATCTAATGCCTTTTTAATCGAATTTACCTAATTTAGTTAGGTTTCATGAGATCAACTTTATCAATTCAACACTTTCAGTTACAATAGTTTAAGATAATATAATTTGAAACATGTAATTAATAATAATGACAGTGTAAATATTATTTTTAAACGTTATGATATTTGGCGAATTATGAAATTTACACATAGTACATGAATCAATAAATTTCGATAAATATTAATACAATAATACGAAAGCTATGGGTAGAGCGAAGGAAGTAAATATTAGAATCTCTTTTAAATAAATTAAGAATCAAACAGTAGTACGTTTTACGGTCAGAAAAATGACGTTCCCAAATACGTACTGGTAACATAAAAAGGGGACTTTTCCACTACTATTGGTCGATTTAAACGAAATAATTGAGAGTATATCTAATAGTCACATATTGATTTCATAAAGCGGATCAATATCTGAGATAAACACGAACAACAACCTACGACAATATTTTAATCATTGTATATGATGTGTATGCTCTATTTATTAGCTAATATCCATGATCAAACTGTAAACTTATCAAAATGTCATATTGTTAGATATTTGACAAAGTAATAGTATTAAACTCAGAGTAGCATTAGCACTATAATTGTTCATATTAGTTTCATTTAACCCCAAAGAAAAGGTCGGGAGCAGAATAACACACACACAATTTAAAGTATAATATCGACTATTTAGGAATTTGTCTTTGAACAAGTTAGCCTACATGAACACTTTTTTTCAATACTATTGTTTCTAGGGTTCCTTTGGGTGAAACTGTTCAACAAAACAAGTCGTGCATCCCAAATGATGTGTATGAACTTTATTTACAATATATCAGTGTAAAAACGTATTAGTATGTATTGAAATACCAAAAAATAAACATCATGTGCCCGTAAACAGTTTACTGAATGCACTTGTGTTTTTAGAATTTAAAATGATTTCGTTAAATTAGCCAACACAGAATAAAAATACAAATAATAATTTTAAACATATAATAGTATTAAAATATAATATAGGTGTGAAAAAATAGTTTGATATATTAAAAGGATAATAAAGTTAAATTAATATTAACTTTTTGTTGAATCTGTTCACTATTTTCCAATTTTTTAAAATAATTTTAACATTTGCAAGCTAAACATAATTATATTCCACAAACTTCTGCTATTATCATTTATATTAAGTAATTCAACCTGTTCTAAAAGAGTAATCTGGAAGCAATCTGAGCTAAGTGTAATTAGACTCAATACATTAGTGCGGCACACCCTTATCCATGTATCGGAATAAACTACACTATTATATCCATCCTATAAAAAAAACAGCAGGCCTACTGTTTAAAATATCCCGTCAAAAGCTAACTCTAAATTTAGAAAAAGATAAGAAAACAATTCTTTTCACAACTACTTTGATATATTTTACGATACGATTACTATTTTTTTATTCTCTCGATAAAATACAATAAGAAAAGCTTCAGCTTTCTAGCTAGTAAGCCGTATCTTCACAGTCCAAAAAAAAGACGAAATTAATCTGGACAACAACAAACTTTCAACAAAAGTAGTATTGTTGTATCATTCTATAAGAGATCAATACCAACCATCATCTATAAATAGAGTGCCCACACAGTGTTGGGGGAAATTTTCCTTATAATACTAAAAACATTTCCTTTTTTGACACGCATGCACAGCCGTTAAAAATCAATTAATCGTCGAAGATTGAGAAACATTAATTTTCATCATGCAATGGATTACGTCAAAAGAATAATATACAGAATGTTATCTTTAAAATCATCGATATCATATTAAATGTAACTAAAAAAAATTATGTTAGATTGTCAATATAAAGTTGTGCATTGCTATTGTTAGTAATTAAAATAAGTGCAATCTAAAATATAGACAAATACAATATTGATCTGTTTTTCGATTATAATAAGCATATAATATAAGGGTTCGTAGTTTTTTTGTTTTACGAAAAATTATTCAAAGGTATCTTAATGGTTTTATAAGTTTATACGGGTCGCAGGATTAACGCCGTTACTGAATAACAATGATATGTAAAATGACCTATCTATTTGTTTAGTCTGTCAATTCGAAAGTTTCATAAAATAATTTAAATATCTGAACATTTACCTCAGTATACATTATGTATACATATATTGTATTGTTTATTATATACTTTTATACAAACAATATTTGACTGAAAGAATGCTCGTATTAAAATGACATTGGAAACTAATTAATTATAATACTTATATAAAAAAACACACTACAGTAAGCAATGTAGAGCAATCTTTTGAAGTTAATGTTTTCAACGTTAAATATTATTTCACGTAGGGCCTATATCTTATACTATAAATTAAGAATAAAAATATTTAATAAAAAACTTGGCAAAGTTTTTAACGACTTTCAATATTCCTAGAACAAAAAAATAAATGTTACAGAGGATATGTCATTTTCAGGAAAACAAGTTTTTATTTGTTAAATATTTAACGTTTACATATCTAAATAAGCAGACATCATATATAGTGCTTAACAGGGTCGATAGAACAAACAATACGATATGACAGTACTTTTCTAAGAATTAATAAAATAACAGAGTTAATCCAGATTTATTAAATTGCAAAAATTTAAAAAAAGGAATTTTATACAAAATGTTTATAAATGATTTAACAAAACGTATATATATTTTAGTACATACTTGAGAAACAAAATATTTAATTTTATGAAAATCCTGTCAGAATATTTACAATATAGTTATTATAAAATATATTCTTCGGTATAATATTCCATGTTTGACTGTATGTTTAATAAAGTCACTATGGATATAAATTTAAAATTAAACATAATATATTGTAAAAAAACATCGTATTCACATTACGATAAAATAAATGTGGGCTTTACCAAGATAAAATAAGCATTCCAATGTAAATGCAGGCCTACCAACTTACCAAAATATTGAATTAGGATATTTATACTTGGAAGGGGCCGCATTACGGTTTCGCGTGGAGACGATATTTTTAATGAAACCATAGATTTAAACAATAGTAACTTAAGTGACAACTAAATGAGTGGTAAATCAAAAGTAGTGGATTATTTTGGTTCGGTTTAAATATAATTACCTAATTTTATTACATTTTTTAGTTAACATAATACAAATATTTTAGTACACAATAAAATAATTTCAAATATATTTTTAATAATTTCAAAATAATTACAAATAATATTTTTGATGAAAACAATTATCAATACTTAATTAATATGTACTTTAGACACAAAAATATATAGAAAAACATTTAGTAAATTTCCTTGAAGTTGATTTATTTAAATATTATTTTTTCCGGACTAAAAATGCCGTCCATTTGATTTATATAGGAAAGATTGTTAACTGCTTAACAAAGTTGACGGTAATATTTTAAATCTATGTATAAAACACACATCATTTCTCCCGTGTGTTCGTTCGAGATGTGAATCCGCCATAATATCCCGAAAGTCCACCTTGTCAATCGACATAAATTAATAATAATCAATTAACCACATAATACCAAGTACCAGTTTAAACTGCCCTTCACACACTGACCTCTGGTCTAAAAAAACCCATTTAGAGGTCAGTAGCTTCCTCTCCAGTCCTGTCACAGGGACGGGGCTCTACACACAATAATAACAACCATCGAGCTCCGGGAATTCAGGTGGTTATTGTGCTAACAGAATAATCGTGAGGGAAAATCCCTAAACGTTTTATTAGGTATGCAAGGAAACCCGAGAAAGATCACAAAAATCGAATTAGTTAAAAATAATATATATTTTTGATATTACAATATATTTAATTAATTTATTAATATGAATTTTAATAAACATCATTATGCGTATAAAGCATTGATTTCATATAGTTATATATTTATGGTGAACTCTCATAAATATTTTTGTCAGAAGAATATTTTAATTTATTTCAATAGTTGGGACAAGTGGATAACTCTGCTCTCTTAATCATTTTTCTTTTGAGAGATTCTCTGGTATTAATATACTATCGGCCTACTGCAACCTGAGACTGCTAACTTTATTGTATTTAATTTGGGTGTTCCTAGCTGATGAGAACTAATAAGTTTGAAACAGCTCTACTAGGCTCTCAAAAAGAATATAATTTACTAAGTAGTATAATGCAGTGTGGTAACCGCAAATTGAAAGACGGTGGTTTAAACGTTAATTTAGTTTTTTTGTCTGAATGTTTAATTTAATGTAAATGAAGTTTATTATATTTATTACTTAATGTTTAATGTTGTGATAATTATGATAAAAACGACATTAAACAAAAGACCTTTCTAAATATGATGAACGGTCAAAGCAGACAGTGAAGACAGACAGTTAGCCAGGTAACCCCACCTGAATATTCGTGTGTCCAACCCCATGAGCACCGTTTCCACAGGGTCCAGAATGATATCCTCCTCAGTCCACTTCTTCTTGTTGGTGGACAGACTGGCCAGGAAGTCGTCCGAATTCAACCCACACTGACGGAGGACGTTAACGGTCATCACCTCCAATCTGAAGTTAGTATTATTAATAATAATATTCCGTAATCTTGCATAAAACTATTTGTATTAATTAAATTTAGATGTTGATATATTCAATATAGTATTTCGGTGCTTCCTGGCCTGGAGATAAGTTTTGCCATTAATAATAACATGTATTACAGAATAAATTATAAAGAATTAGAGAATAAATATAAGTGTTTCTTGATCACGCTTTCGACTCTCGGGGTAGGATACAAATAATGAATAGAACAAATAATATGTCAGGTTAATGTATCCTGTTGAGTGCCCTAGAAAGTTTTGTTAATGAAACCGTTATAACGAAAATATACGCAGGGGAGAAATATTCTTAGTTAATAATGATAAATTCATTATTTTTTATTCATAATAATTTGACTAATAAACAGTTAATTTATTCTGCATATGCGTAAATACAATTGAAGTTGCACAATATAAAACTTGTCTGAATGTGATTATAAAATAAATGGTTGATACAACTGATTAATTATTGTAATATTATTGTTAGCATTATAATAAGTTATATTTATAATTAGTCTTATCTTCAAAACAACAACAGAAAATAGATTATTTCATTTAAATATTTACAAAATGGAAACAAACAATTTTTATGTACAAATGGATCAAATTAAAAAGGATTATTTTAACCATCACGTAACAATATAAAACAACAAGGGATAGAGAGAAAGACATGGTGTCAGAGCGAAATGAATAGTTAAATTAGTAAAAACACAAACTATGTATTAAATATTAAACGTATTAAAAATTTCCCTTATCTTTCCAGATAGATAAAAAATTAATTTTAATTTTTACAAAACATACATAAAAAACAGGTCACCTTTTCATATTACGTTTATAATTATTGTTATTGATAATAATACTAATATGATTGTTAATAAGTTGTTGTGGTAATAAATATGTTATACCAATCAAGGTATGTAGGTATATAGATATATAATTAAAATATTAATATCATGATTCTCAACATGGTGGCAATAATATTAATGCTAAAACAAATTTAATAATTTATATAATAATCAAAATTACAATAAATATTACATTTACTACTGTTGCAGCGATGAAAGCGTTTTAGTATTTGGAGATACATGACAATGTTATTTTAGTACAATAATTATATTATACTACATAAACGATATGAAACCTGAGTCAATTCAATACTGTACACCACATTGAATATATATTATAACATATCAGATATGTTATTCCGGGTATATGAATTGTAATTATCACATATTATGTTTGTGCTACAAAACAATAATTTAAAAACAATTAAAAGATTTACCACGAATAAAAAAATTCACCTGCATGGATAATATTAACATATTTAAACAAAAATCCATATAATAAGGCATTAAAGGTTTACAGTTATCATTAAATTATTTTTAGATAGTAGGCTACTTTGTTTTGTAATGGTAGCGAAAAGAGTTGTTTAGAAAAATATATAATTAATATTACAAATTTAAAAAGCGTTTAAATTAAAGAAACGTAAAATAAACTATTTGACGAGATCCGATATATACAGACTAATACTTTTAACATTCTCAACTATTAGATTAACTCTATTGCCAGGAGAACACTAATACTTTTAACATTCTCAACTATTAGTGTGACTCTATTGCCAGGAGAACACTAATACTTTTAACATTCTCAACTATTAGTATGACTTTATTGCCAGGAGAACACTAATATTTTTAACATTCTCAACTATTAGATTAACTCTATTGCCTGGAGAACACTAATACTTTTAACATTCCTTAACTAATATTTTCCCTTTTATTGACATCCTCACTTTGAGTTTACAAATCAATATAGTTTGTGACTCAACAATTTTTTCCTTAATATACATTGTACATTATTTGTACCCTTTAGTCATTCATAGACACTCTCACTAATTCAATATAATACTATAAACTTGTACCGACTATTTAATACTAATAGTGGTCAACGGTATCAACAAACTGATACACTAGTAACCAATGCACCACTACACTATACATATTGTAGATCGGAATTTAAAATAGGTGCATCATTGTAGACAAAAAACTGAACATTCAACACTATTATTCCCATGTGAAAAACAATGTTATGTTTTAAAAAGGCGCTTTATCTATAAATTGTTCATTTGGAAGTCGTAAACTTTTAAATAATTTTGTGACAAGTTTTCATATAAGACCTTCTATTGGCATTTTGCATCATGGTATTTAATCAAAACTGTTCCATTTAAAAAAATGGCGTACCAAAAACACACTATAATTAACATTTTTAACCAAATATAAAATATTTTTATTACCGAAACCGACACATATCTTAAATGTTAGCATATCCTTAGCAAGTTTTAGTTTATAGCCACCATATAATAATATTATATGTTTGAGGGACATTTCAGTACAGAAGATAACATCTTAATTAGAGCACATTAAAAAGTATTTTTTAGCGTAGATATGTAGTTGGAAGTGTACATCATAATATATTAAACGATCAAATTTGAAAGATTGACATTAAAGGTAATACCAAATGACTAACCTTGTGCATTTAGCATAAATCAAGTATGAAAAAGATCAGAAAAATAACGTCCCAATGTATGTCTATAACAAGTTATGCATAAGATATGGTGGACTGCACATCTAAAACAATTATTCACAAAAATTAACGAGATGATTTTAATATATCGTTGATAGTAAAGTGTGTCAAATTACATTATTTTTCATTTATATTTAATTATATTTTTTCTAGTTTAATGTTGACAAAGACATAATATGATCAAATGATAAAGGATAATATTAATTTCAAATATTAATGTTATACTATTTAGATACTAATAGTATTCTGTATCAACAAAAAGGTATAAATTAATAAATAAACATTATACAATTGGTTATTTATCTATAGGTATTCTAGCGTATTACCATTGTATTTCATATTCATACTCTCTGACATCAACAACTCATTCAGTAAATATATTTTATAAAACTCATTATATCCCTTTGAAAATGAAAAAATCAGAACACCATCTCCTCCTTTAAAGTATTGTAACCGAATTATATATTACAAGATTACAGGTCAATTTGAGAAAGTACACTTGTTGGCAAATAAATATGGTGTTCGTATAGGGATAAGTTCACGATCAAGTTTCAAATACAGTGCAAATTAAGTTCCAAGATCTAAATCCATGTTCCAAAAGACATTTAATTCATTTAAATATCGATGGAACGCTAATTACAGGTAACAAATTTACCTCAAAATAAATATACAATAAATCACTCTAAACAAAAAAAACAAATATGAAGATAAAGAAATAGGTAAAACTTTGAATATAATACTAAACATTAATATATGTCACGGTATATGTATATATTATATTAGTTATATGTTTCAAATATCTATTTATGAGTATTCATTAGGATATTTTTAATCCTTTTATTGGGATATATAACTCTACAATGAATACTGGATTCACTAATAATTGTTTCGTTCTTTTAGATTCACCTTTTAAATATATATAGCCTACATATTTCAAAGACGTTTCTATAAAATGTAATAAATGTTTAAAATTAAAACTGTTTTACGAATTGGAATATTTTAAAATGTTATGATATATTTCAGATTTTTACTTGTTACCAACCTTGTAAGTAAGACGCCTTTTATGAAACAACCCTTATGGAAATTTCAATATAGTTTTAATAAATAGCTTCCATTTGTTAGTCAATAGCAATTCACTGAACTTGCAATTACTAAAATTTCATAATGAGAATAATAGCAACAGCGCGTCTGTAAATCTACCTTTGTTGTTACATAATTCTCTGATAATATTGATAAATACAATTTTTGAATATATTATGAGATATAAAATAGTAGCATAATACCATAATGTTACAATCATAAAAATATAAAATTAATAGAGCATTATGGAAAGATGCAATGATTACAATCTCCCAAATTTTGCAGTAAACGTTAAAAACTCAGTATAAAAATATTATATATTTAAATTTGAAGCATTTCAACGATTGAACGGGCCAACAGCAAAAAAATGACGACAAACGGGAAATATTCTCACTTTCTGGGCATAACGAGATGCAGTCTGAGCCAGAGGTCCCTACAGGCGACATTAACCCGTCGACCCACCAGCGGCACCGAGGTGGCGGGTTTCTGCTCAAGAAGGGTGGGCAGATGCCGGATCAGAGGCTCACAGAAGGGGATCAGGGTCTCGGGACGATTGGAAGTGAGCAGGGAGTTGAGCATGGAGAGGAGGTGGCCCTCGTTGTCATCGGTCACGTTGTTGAAGGCTGTTGTGGGGAGGAGGGTTGTGGAGGAGAGATTAGAGTTGCAACTGTCAATTGTTGACCGTTGAGGTCGAACCGTAACCGTAGGGTCAAATTGAGATAGTTGTGTACAAATTACTTTCAATTCAAATTTATTTAATAAAAATAATTTTATAATATTAAAATTTTAAAATAAAACTGAATAAGTCATCATTTTAATTTTTTTTAAATTGATCCTTATTAGAGCCTTGCAAGATCGAACAAATGTTTACAATTATTATAAGAAATTATAAGTTATTGAAAAGGAAATTAATACAACATTTAAGCGACTGTGTCTCAAAAAATAAAATTATCAAATCGTATATAATATAATGAATCAATTAAAACAAAATAAAACATTAAATCATATTTGACAATATAGATCAAATTAATGAGCAGAATGTATAAATTGAATATTGCAATTTACAGTAAATACGATACTATAATTGTTTAGTTGCAAACAATATTGTATAATTTCATTTCGCTATGAAAATGTGGAATACAAAAATTAAATTAATTATTGTACAATACCGCGAAAATAAATGAAAAAGAAAATGTATTTTTATATATTTAATGATGACCGTCTTAGATTTGATAGATATAATATGACAGTTTATATGGTACTAAATAAAGGATTGATAAAAATGCTACACAATTATTTTTAATATAAGATGACTTTAATCATTAATCAATAAACTCAGGTCTGTATATGTGATTTCAGTTTGAAACAAATAGAGACAATTAATTTCACAATATAACGAGTTTAATGATGTACAAATAGATGTATATAAAGGTTTTCTCCATGCACAATAGGTACATCTTGTATTCATATGTTTTAATTACATGATAGCACAACACAACATTATTTAAAAGTCAGGCATGTGTTTGACCAAGCAGAGCGTAGCCTATAACATCGGCGTGTAGCGAAGAATTTATATAAAGGTTTTACTAGCTAGAATGCATATAAATGCATCTGGCATAATTGATTGATATTAGTAGGTAGTTTACAGTTTAATATGATAAACTTTCAGTACATTATATATGAATCTATTAATAATAGTTAGGTACTTATGTAATTAATGTAAACATAAGTATATTACAATAACCAAACATCAAACGCATTTTTTAAAATATTTACTTGGTGATATATCTAATATTAAAACTGCCAAATCACAGTAAAATTGTAAATGGAAAAATTTACTTCGTATATGTAGGTAACAATAAAATGTATGTAGTATGTATATGGTAAGTATATTAATATTTCTTAACTATTTACAACAAAATTACAGCAAAAATTATAATTTGGAAAAAATGATATGTACATAATCATTATATATGTATAGTTAAAAATAAAATGTATACATAATATATACAGTCATAGAAAAAATATAGTACCTACTAAAAACATTAATGCAAAAGATTTTTTTTGAAAAATAAGAAATTATTCAAATTCCATAATATAATAACATCAGTATTTAATGTAACCTCCAGCAGCATAATGATATGTTTGTAGTCTATGAACTATAGATGAAAAAGAGATGGTCGATACTTAATGACTTCCATATATGAGAAACGGGTACTTTATGAGTGCTGACCAAGATCCCGACTTTTAGTGCATCCTTTTTCATCTACCACCCTTTTTTAATAGAGTAATGTGTAAAATATGAACTGAACGCTGCTGATAAGACGTCATTATTTTTTCAAAGGCCATGACATTCAATACAATCGCGTGTGCTCTAAATTGTCAGAATATGTCAGGAACTCTTCGTTATTGAGATGGCAATGAGAAAAATAAAGAATAACTAACCAAACAAATACACAAACTTTCTTCATATACTAGTTCTCAAACATAAAAACAAGGCCAAACGATTGTCCTTGAAGCAATCCAAATAGCACACAAGAAACATTACAACAAATTAGTCAAATTATCTAAAAAGCGAAAGTTATCAACTAACTGGTCACACCTCCAACATAGTTTTACATAGTTAACAGTAATCCACATTTTCTCAATTTTATTTACGATATTTAACTCATTGTTTGACAAAAGTTATTTATTTATTCGAGTTAGAATGGGAGAGGTCTTTCGTTGTGTTCTCCAATCCTGGACTTGGCCGCCACCTAGCTCCCTATTTTCAATTTATATAGCATTTTTAATAAACTCTATCAGTAGTAGGAGGGTTGTCCACTCTGGATGATTCCCAGAAAAAAATGAAAATGCACTTTGAATACTGACACAGATTCCGACAGTTTAGTGCACTCTAGCTTAGTATAAATAGAGACACTGTTGCAACTTGAATTCATTTTGCTTCCAGCTCTTACCACGAATGGACGTACTCGGCTAAACTTGAAAATTAACAATTTCATATAATGGCAACACCCCAAATTATTATTTAAAAAAAAGTAAAACCTGTTAATTGTTACACTTGTTAATTGCCTATACTTCTTCCGTTAAAGTCCCAAATCGCATAGCGCATTGACGGGGCTATTTGTTTGTGTTCATGAGCTTGTTCAGGGCGGATTCACTCAGGTTATTCCATGTTTGAACTGATGAATGAAAATAGCATAATTAGAGACCCTGTTGCTACTAGAATTAATTAATTCTGCTTCCAGTTCTCACCACTAACGGCTGTATAGGTATAGTCTTGCCTAAACCTACCACTTCACTATATTTTATTCTATATAATGGCAATAACCAAATAGTAACACAAAAGGACATTCTGAACACCAAAAAATAAGATAAAAGTTTTCTCTGAATATATAAATTTAAAACTGTTCGTTTTATTATTGTTATTATTATTATTTCGTATAATTATATATTATTTGTATAATCTAAAATTATATGAACATTTGAAAGTCAATAAAGACGATTTTTATCAATGCAAAAACTTGTATGTTGTATTATATTAAAATAGATCAGTATAGAGGAAAACATAGAAATATATAAAAAAAGTAACACAAAAGAAAATAAAATTCATTGTATATAGTTTGAGATGAAAATTTACTTCAAAATGTTGGTTAAATATTATGGAAGCATTTGTTTACGAAAATCATTAGATGAGTTATAATCATTAAGTGAGTTATTAATTGATTTGTCAAAATCATGATAACTAATATCACTAAGCGAGTTATTAATTGAGTCCAAAGCACCACGCATATTTTTGTCAAAAATAAACCAAAAACCTTTGATACTCTCGCGTAGAGCTGAATAATTATAGTCGACAAAACGAGGATCTATTGAATTTTTTCGAACTCTTCTTCAATACGTTCCATTGCACCGTCATTTTTCATATCATTAAATAGTTCAACATATGTCATCATTTAGCCTTGTACTTTCTGTTTCAAATCTTTCAAGGTTAATTTCTTCTCTAGGCTTTTCTGTATTTTCTCCAGAATTATAGTCAGAACCGTCGATTCTTCCTCCTCTTACAGTATTGATTTCTCGTCTGTCTCTGAATAAATTGAGTTTGTTTCCTTGTTCTACATTCTGCGTTGATAGATATCCGTGCAATATGGCAACATTGGGAATTTTGTTTCGTCGGTATATATGCAGAATTATTTCCAATTGTCTTTTCAGTTTGGTAGGTAGTCGATTTCTGGAGTACTATTTCCGTAGTAGTAAAAACTCGTTTGCGTTATATGGTAGAAGAGTCGATAGTAACAATAAATATTTGACTGAACCAAGCTCTCGTGCGTTAAACAGTACCTTATGTACACGAAG
The DNA here is from genome assembly GCA_034780555.1 of Coelogynopora nodosa. NCBI lineage: Eukaryota > Metazoa > Platyhelminthes > Proseriata > Coelogynoporidae > Coelogynopora > Coelogynopora nodosa. The sequence goes on from JAUZND010028337.1 coordinate 45,329, forward strand.
TAAGTGTGCAGGAATTCTAATAATGGACTTGTTACATATAGGACAGTTATTCTTCATGGTTGAAACTTCAACAGACATATCTGTTGTTTATCAACTCTCTAGTTGGTTGTATTTAGTGCATGTTTCGTTCTATATTGTCTTAAAAAAATTCTTTAGGTCTTATAAGTGAATATTCACTTAATTATTGTGCTTGTATCTTTCATTCGGTTAGATTGTGAACTATTTAGTTAATTTACAATATATGTTCTTACATGTTAGACAAATTTGTATAATTTATGGTGTTCAGAATGTATTTTTGTTAAACTGTTTGGTTATAAAAAACGTACAATTTGAATAATATTACCTTTTTAATATTTTGAAATGTAGTTTGATATAAAAAATAATTATCAAACTTTCGTTGGATTAATAAAATTATTTTGTAAATTATAGATGGTCACTTGCAGTGTCTGTTTTGTTCTGTATCGTCTTAATTATTTCCGATTGGTAGCATAAGTGAATTTTTAGCTAATTATCATGACATTTAATTATTGAGTGTGTTTCCGTTAATTTATATGGTTTGCCATTTAGTTCATTTATAATATATGTTACATTTTCTTACATATTAGACAAATTTATCTTATTTTTGGTGTTTAGAATATTTTTTGTGAAACTTTTGGTTATACAAAACGTACAATTTGAACGTTATTAAATTATTTATATTTTTAAATGTCGTTTCGTTCAAAAAATAAGTATTAAACGTCTTCTGATCAATAAAATAATTTTGAAATTTATAAATGATCTCTTGCAGTGTTTGAAAATAAAAATTCATTTTCGGTGCTCAGAATGTCTTTTTGTGATACTACTTGGTTATTGCCATTATGTTAAAAAAAATTATAGTGAATTGGCAAGTTTAGGCAAGACTACCTATACAACCGTTCGTGGTGAGAACTGGAAGCAGAATTAATTAATTCTAGTAGCAACAGTGTCTTTAATTATGCTAAGTGTTGGCAATTAACAAGTGTAAAAAATTAACACATTTTTAATTTAAAAAATAATAAAAATGTGTGTGGGTGGCGGGGGAGGGGTTGCTATTATATGAAATTGTAAAGTTTAGGCAAGTACGACCATTCGTGGTAAGAGCTGGAAGCAAAATGAATTCAAGTTGCAACAGTGTCTTTATTATACTAAGCTCGAGTGCACTAAACAGTCGGGATGTTTGTCAGCATTCAAAGTGCATTCTCATTTTTTAATGGGAGTCATCCAGAGTCGACAACCCTCCTACTACTGATAAAGTTTATTAAAAATGCTAAATAAATTGAAAATAGTGAACTAAATGACCAAAAAGTTCAGGATTAGAGAACACAACGAATAAATAAATTACATTTGTCAAACAATGGGTTAAATATTATAAGTAAAGTTTTTCTTGCGCGCTATTTGGGCTGCTTGAAGGACTATCGTTTGGCCTTGTTTTTTATGTTTGAGAACTAGTAAATGAAGAAAGCTTGTGTATTTTGTTGGTTAGTTCTTCTTGGTTTTTTTTGCTCAATGTCATCTCAATAACGTTTAGAGGAGCTCCTAACATATTCAGACAATTTAGGGCACACGCGATTATATTAGGCCATTTCAAATTACCGGTTGGGTTAACTCCAATGGTTATCGGGTGGTTACGATTCGGTCGAAATTTGCCGTAACCAGCCCGTAACCACTCGGTTGAAATTTGAGATAATGTTAGACCAAATTTATGACTCTATCGTTAACTTGAAAAACTTAGTTCTGAAATAGAACAATATGATTGGTTGTCTGTCTATTATACAGTCGCATGAATCACGCATATGGTGTATCCATAGAAATGGATTGTCCTTTTGGATTTAAATAAACTTTATAACATGGTTCCTCGTTTTTTATATTCATTTATATTACTAAAGATAAAATATATAAAATACTAATATGTATTAATATAGTATTTAGTTGGATACATATAAATTCATAAATTTGACTGACTTGTTATTTTTAAACCTATGTTTAGATATTTTGATAATTACTTCTTGATAAACAGAGAACATGCTCCTTCTATTCCTTAAAAATGTGTTATTCTTAAAACCGTATTTCTATTAATATCAATACCTATACAAATAAGTAATAACCTCGTTCCTATTTTTTAATATTATGTATTAAAAAATATTTGCTTCCGTGCAAAACCAATGACAATAAAATTAGCTACAGAAGATTATGGATATCAGCGTAGGACGATGTACACTACTAAAAATATGCCTAGAAATATATTTTTTGTTAAAAATAGTTTTTTTTAATTTACACGAAATATGTTATTTATTTATTTGTAACTTATAAA
>JAUZND010028338.1:0-23485 GCA_034780555.1 Coelogynopora nodosa
CCACCGATAGCTTAGTGTAGGAATAGCGTTGTGCATGCATTATTGATTAATTCTCTCCCTCTTGTATAATTCCTATTAAAGAGGGGGCGTTTATTGGAGAGGAGGCGTTTAATAGAGAAATTACGGTATGTAGGTCTATGTTCTCCTTTCTTCATCGACAACCCATATAATTTAGGATTTTTTTGAATATGCGAACACTTAAACTTTAATAAATATTTTAAGAACATCTTGAAACTCATTGATAATATTATGTTTGCTTCAGTAGTTTGAAACAATTTTTAATCGGAGCTGTTTTTTTATTACCATTCCTTAAAAGCTAATAAAAAAAACTCTTGAAATTGCAGGAACTCAATGCGCAGGTCATTCTATAGAATACATAATATTACCCCTTGTATCAAAGTATAGTTCGGATAGAATATATTATATTATCTAACGTTGCATTAATATCTTGTAAAGTCGATTATGTAATATATATTATGATTATATCATCATATTGCGAATTTTATCATGTTTTTAAAGGTATTCTTTTTACAATTTCCCCACATATTAAATTAATAGTGTACAATCAGACGTGTACCCTCACCATTAAATGTTAAATTACATTAACTTACATAATATACATATTAAAAAATCAAAAAACATAATACGCAATCAATATACATTATAATAATATATTATTACGTATTTAAGATTTTTAGGCATATAATACTTTTTTAATTTAGTAATTATAAATTCTTATCTATCAACTAATACATGATAAGCAAACATATATTTCAATTACCGAATACATTGATGGCCTATCTATTTTAATGATATTAAAATATGTATAGGGATATTGCATACTACTAATGCTACCAACATACTACTTGTTGGAGAAATTGAATTTTATGTTGTAATATTACAATACCGATTTAATTTGTAAGATTGTTTATGTGTTTTAGAGTGTTTTCGGTTGATAGTATTCAATCGATTATTATCTCAATGTGTGCTGGATTAACCAGAGTTAAGTAGTAAACTCTGTCATGATTGACACTATTTCCGTATGAATAATAAGTTCTTTAAACTGTCAGTTAATATTAAAAAGACTTCGTGGATTAAATGTCAAACACTAAATATTCAGTTCTACGGTAGGTTAGTTCGCTTTATACAGTACTCTATTCACCCGTCTTTTAAATTAAATCAAATGAGTCTAATCAGTCGGTATCTATCATACTTTTTTTGACTCTGTCAGCATCTCTATCAACATTCTACCTATACCTCATTATGAATACTAGCTCGGTGATGTTTGGACAACCTACTGGTTACTCTTGGTTACCGGAAAGCACCACTCCTTTCTCTCTCTGTCTCCCTCCCCACCTCGCTCCTTTCTTTACCTGAACTCAGTTGTGTGTAGTCTAGACAGGGTTATCTCAGTCTTCTTTGGAAGGGAGACGAACAGGCGGCTATCTGCCTTCTTTTCTCAGAGTTTGGATGAAAAAAAATGTGCTTCTTAAATGAATCAATCATATTATTTTATGGTGTGTGTGGATAGGTGGACCCTCGGTAGAAGAAGGTGATTTTATTTTACCCTATTTTTGTTTTTGTCCTGTGTTTATAGTTTTATTGCGTACACATTTTTCTTCCTTTGATATATTTGAGATACAGATACAGAGCATTTTAAATGTTTAAAAATATAATTATAATATGTAGAACATAATTTTTTATGTATTGAATAGCCTAAGGCAACATTCCACTTAAATAAATCTATATTTTAGTTAATTCTATGTTTATGCAACTGCAAGGCTATTAAAATAAGGTTTAGATTATTTTATAAATTCTCAGATATGTGTTATTTTTAATGATTAATGAATTTATAGTTGAGATTTAAAAATAAGATGATGAGTTGTATATCATTATAACTTAACCTTTATGTCAATTAATCAGTTTAATTCCCGCGGATTGGTTGGTCATTAATTTTTAAGGGAGTTTGTTTCTATAAAATTGTATGTGAATAATGGGGGGACATATTCAGACATCAATCTACGGTGCCATGTTCATTTTATACAGCATCACTCATTCTGCCAGTTAAGATTTATTATTTAAAACATAATTTTTCTCCTTTAATCTTTTTCGCTAGACAACCATTGTAAAACCATTTAATTTATAATTAACCCTTCTTTACGTGAAGAAGCCTATAGATGGTACTAAATTTATGTTGTCTTATTTTCGTTGCCATACAACTTTGTTTGCGGCCACGTTTGTGTATAGGATTATCGATATAGAAACGTTTGTGTATAGGATAATCGATATTTCTATATCGATATTTAATTTCATTAAAATCTAAACTGGTGGCATTGCGTTAACCATTTTAGAATTCTTTATTAAAAAATAATACATTTTCAAAGCCATTAAATGTATTTCCAATTAATATAAAATATTCACCTAAATTTATAAATATATTTGTAAACTGTGATAATATATTTGAAAAACGTATTTGTGAAACTTTTTATGACATTTTTCTCAAATAAATATACTTTTAATAAGTGATTAAAAATGGTTATGCGCTATTGTTTTTTGTTCCCTATTTCGGTGACCAACGATGCGCTTTTAAATATATTAAATAACACTACGTTTATTCCGAGAACACTACCTATTTTAACGTCAATAAAAGCATCAAACGTATCTTTCTTGCACCCTTTAAGTTGCCAGCACTGCAGATGCAACACCTCTAGCGGCATTCTATTTTCCTTGTATTTTTTGATATTTTATTCATCCTTATTTATTATGCTTAAACGTCGGTTTATAGTCGGCGCGATTTTTTTAATTCAGCTGAGCGTTTGGGCTTGGCTGGGCATTTTTATATTAATAGAAATTATATACATAATATTGTAATAATTATATATCACAAATATATAAAGATAAAATTCAACATATCAATATTCTACTGAAATATTAATAAATTATAATCATTCTAAATTAATAAATTTACAAATGCGTTACTAAACGTAATCTTTAGCCGAGCGTTTGATAAACACGTAGTCCTTAACCTAACCGTAACCTTTCTTATATAATCCGTGCTGTCAAATAACTCCCAACTAATTTGTAAACTCGACACAAAATATGAAATGTTCTCCTCTTCTCGCCACCATTCAGGCTGCCAGAACAACGGGTGCAACGCCTCATGCGGCAGTCGCGCCCCCATCGCCCTTCAACTCCTCGAGGCGGCCAAGTCGGGCGATCTAGACACCGTGCGCAAAATGGTGGCAGATCATCCCAACTGCGACCTGGTCAACTGCCGGGACATCGATGGCAGGCATTCGACCCCACTGCACTTCGCTGCCGGCTACAATCGACTCGCGGTGGTGGAGTACTTGCTGCAGAGTGGGGCGGATGTGCACGCCAAGGACAAGGGCGGGTTGGTGCCGCTACACAATGCCTGTTCCTATGGACATGCCAAGGTGGGACTGGGCGTTGATTTGTTGGTTCATGACATCATCTCCAGGTATATATCTAGCTGTATGTATATGTTTAAAATATAGTGGATGAGCTGGTGGAATTTTTCATTAGAAAACCGGTTTTAGACCAGTTTAATTTTCGTAGTTAAACATGATTTTGAGTCTTTATGAGTTTCGAGGTAAAATACTATTTTCGACTATAACTTTTAGTTAATGTAGCTATTATGGGTATTTTCTTTACTATGCGTTACTTTTTAATTTAAGAGAGGCAATTATCTATACATAAAAATATCATGCATAATAATTAATAATAGGAAATTTTTCTTAATTATCTGTTCTTTTAATGAAGTCATTTTATATCTGTAAAATATTTTTTAATGTCAGTGAAATTATAAATAAAATTATGAATATTACAAGAACATTTAGGGATTGATTTCTTGTTTTGCAAATTGCACTTAATTTCTTAATGAAGGCTAAAAACGCGTAACAAGTGGCAAGAGGCTCTGTTATACTGCGCTAATAGAATATGATTGAGAATATTGATTTGTAAATATTAATATAAACAAAACAATACTTAGGTTTCTTCAAAATGGCTAAATTAGATAATGATACGCCCACTGACCTGGTTTATAATAATGCGCGTATTTTCATTTCTGAACCTTCTTATATCAATTTATTATATACTCAGTCAGTTACTTAGTTATAATGTTTTTAATATTATGTTGTTGTACACCATATTACAGCTTTTAATATTTTTCAGCAGACTTGATACAGATTTGATTATTTATTTTAGTACACATTTTTAAAATAATGTCTGTTGTCATTCAATCATATTGTGTAGCTCTTTCTTTTATTTATAATAATTTGTCATGAAAGTGTTGTCATATAGACTATTTTTTTAAAATTACCTCACATTGTTTTAGTATAAACTAAAACATTTCCGTATTCATGTCATTTGTAATGTATGGTATTATATTTTTTGTATTTTTTTACTAATAAAATTTTATTCTATTTTAATCATTAGTATACACCCAGGAATGTACGTTATTATTTTATTGTGATCTCGTCTTGATGATCCATATTTCTCCAACTATTATAAGAATTATTATTATTGATCACAATAAATTAGGAATTAATTTAAATAATATAAATTTTGTAATAAAATTTTTCAGGTTAATAGAATACATTATGCTATGTCATATTATGTTTATCAATACACAATGCATTCATAAATGAAAGGTTCCTAGTTACAAGGTTTCTATTTTAAAGTTTCCTGTCTTTCTGGGGTCCTTGAATGTCCGCTTCCTATAGTTTGTTCCCAATCCATTTTATTCAATTCCAGAGTAGACATTTTCTTTCACTTAAGTGGCCTGTCCAAACTAATAAATTATCTAATATGTCATCAATAAATAAGGTCATCCAATTTCCAGCAGATCACCTGTTTGTGCAACATTTTCTGTTGTGTTGTATATTTTTCATCGAATCCATTAATTATACTTAGAATAGTTTTCAGTGTCTGTATTTCAGTGGGCTGTAATCTTGTACAGTCATCGTGTAAAGTTTATGGGGAATAACGCTTATTTCTTAAGGATAGATTTTTTATGTACATACATTTCCTTACATCTTGATTTGTTGTTGTTTAATGTTAACTGGTGGTCTGAATTAATTTAATCATATATTTGTGTTGTAAATTATTATAATTTTTTTTAGTGCTTGTTAATATAATTTATAAAACATTAATTTTAATGATATATTTATCATTATATATATCATTATTAACATTATATATCATTAACAAATGATATATCAAATGATATATTTATCAAATAAAGTGATATTCTATTATGAATGCTGCTTAATTTTTAAATTATTATTTCCTTGACAATTACATTTAATAGAATAGAAATGATATGATAATTTATTTTACAATATCTCTTACGTTACATATATTTAAATTATCGATTAACTATATATACCTAAATAGACTAAATAATTATATAATTACATTTTTTATAGGTGTGTATGTTTCAAATGTAACCGTTGTTTTGATAATAAACCAGGTTGTCCAATTATGTTGTAACGATTTACATTTATTTTATAGTCTTCTACAAATAGAATAATACTAATATGGGTTTGTCCGTCGTATTTTTTAACTTGTTAAAATTGTGTATTTTTAAATAATAAATCAAGAAAACCAACCCTACGAAAGTCAATCAAATTTTATTTCATTTTATTATAACTGAGGTGTTATTAATTTACAATATTGTTGACCGTTTTCAGCTCTCATATTAAGTTCTAATGAGAGCCTATCTATATTAATTAAATTATAAATATATAAATTATAAATAGCAGACCACGTTCAGATCTCTAGTAAGTTGTATCAATTTAAATATATATATATATATAAGGGATTGCTAAGGTGGGGTAAGTGGTCAGTGTAAAGGAGCCCAATAATAAACTTTTATAAATTTTACAGCCTGTGAAAATCTAAATATTAAGGCAAAATAGGAAAAGGAAAGTTGGGATGAGGGAGAGGAAAAGGATTTACAAATCTAGGGTTTATACATCATTAATGCAATAAACGGTACCACTTCAAATCCGCTCCGTTCACAATACACAGTCCTAGTGCACGCGCCCCCTCCTACCCCTATCAGGTGGGTGAACTATTGATCCAGCACGGGGCCTGTGTGAATGTAACCGACCTATGGAAGTTTACCCCGCTACACGAGGCAGCCAGTAAGGCCAAGTTCGACATCTGCAAACTGCTTCTCCAGCACGGCGCCGACACCGGGAAGAAAAACCGGGACGGTCACACCCCGCTCGAGCTGGTGAGGGATGGGGACCAGGACGTGTACGATCTGCTGCGGGGGGATGCGGCGTTGTTGGAGGCCGCTAAGAAGGGGACGTTGATCAAGGTGCAGAAGCTGGTGACGCCGCAGAATCTCAACTGTAGGGACACTCAGGGCCGCAACTCGACACCGCTGCATCTTGCGGCTGGGTATAACAATGTGGAGGTAAGTCTGAGCTTCAGTGTAGCTTATTCCTTCCCAAAATAACGTGGGTGTGTTCCCGGACTCATTGAATTCCTTGAAAACCACGAGAATTGTGATTTGGGTTTCAGGGATCTGGGATCTAATTTTTTTAATTTTCATGCATTTCAAACCCCTTGAATTTCTTTCAAATTTGATATGTTAATAGTTAAATATTTTATATATAAATTATGTCAAATATGTTAAGGCAAGGGAAATTATATAATATGTAGTGGCAGTGGGGCTAGCGTCTCTGCCTTCAATTCTAAACGTAATAAAATCGATTTTCAGTAGGTCCTCCTTTTTTTAATAAATGCCATATTTAATTATTTATGATATTTTTTGGTTCTCCTTGTTAAACAGGCATTCAGTCAGTGTTTTTATATAATTTCCCATGTCGAATCTGTGATAACCTTCCCAATTATATTTGTTGTTTTTGGCTGAAAAAGCCACCGTTATTATTATTTTTCTGCTTTTAGTCTTTTGCTTTGGTTTGTAATAATTTACTGCAGATATAATTATAATTATTTTTTAAAACTTTTTGAAGCACTTTTTGATTTTCATCTCAGAAATTCGTGGAATCTTGTCAGCCATAGTATTAATATAGTTTGATATTAAAAGTGGTTATTTCTTTGATTTTGTTTTTAAAACTTTACATTAGTTGTTTATTTCAATCATCTTTTGAGGTTACATAGTCCGACTCTATTTATCATTATTTTATTAGATTTAATTAATGTTTGACAATGTTGCCGAATCCCACTGAGTCTCTAATTAATGTCTATGATTTTTTTGTTGTATACATTTTCACTTTTTAAATATGCAGAAGGAATTATTTTTTTTCCCCAGGCAGCTGCTGCTTTCTGTTCAATTGACAGTCTTGAATTATTTTTTTCTCATAATATTAGCAAAGGCTGCCGAAAATGTCTAACATCATATTCTGTCCTTCCTTCTCTTCATCTTTCCTCTATTTCTTTCCGGGGTTTATAGGAGTCTTAAAAAACATAGAAAATATGGAATTCCAAGATAAATTTATTTTAAAGTCGGAGTTTTCATGGCTGTTCACATCAACTACAACATTTTGAAAATATTCTTTAAATGTATTATTGATTCCTAAATTGATTATTATATAATTTTGGTCAAATCAAAAACATAATAGCCTTTTTACGTATCCAACTTTGTTCTAATTGAAAATACATAATAAACAAGAGGTAAATAGTTCGTACAAAATATAATATTCTGGGAACAATCAGATCTGGTAAATATTGCTACGATCAGATCTAAGACACATTCTTGAAAATTCTCGTAAACATTTATGTATAACCAATTCTGTTGAAAATAGTCTTCGATGTTATTTTTAAGTAGTTTAACTCCTCTATCCCCCTGCCGCCCGGTCCCCCCCCCCCTCCAACAATCCGGATCCCCCGGTAGTTAAAGGACTAGAAATAGCTTTTTTATATTTTATTTCTGTACTTTCTTAGTGTCTCCATATTCTGCATATTATCTATCCACACATTCTCTTTATCCTCCCTTTAATTTATATTTATTCCTCTGTATTTTCAATTTTTTTCTTTTCTGTATCTATCTCTACGTAGTCTACATATTATATTGTATTTTTTCTTACCTCAAGTTGAACTGATATCTATTTTCCACTATACTTCCTCTGTGCTCGCTCACTATGTCTATCTCTTTTTATCCACTCCCTATATTTTTCTTTATTTCCCCTCCACTTCTCTATCCCTCCCTCCCCTCCCCCCGCACCCGACAGGTGGCCGAATTCCTGCTGGAGCAGGGTGCAGACGCCAACGCCCAGGACAAGGGCGGCCTCATCCCGCTGCACAACGCCAGCTCCTACGGCCACGTGGACATCGCCGCCCTGCTCATCAAGTTCGGCACATGTGTCAACGCCGTGGACAAGTGGGGCTACACTCCGCTCCACGAGGCCGCGCAGAAGGGCCGCACCCAGTTGTGTGCGCTGTTGCTGGCGCATGGGGCCAATTCCATGGCCACCAATCAGGAAGGTGGGTGAATGGGAGGCATTTGTCACCCTATTTTGTATCTATTCAAATTTAATATACGGTGCAGCCGGCCCTTCTATGTATAGATTATTCTGTTCTTTTTTAATGATTATTATAATATAAATAATGAGAAATTTTAAAGCGTTATAAATAATTTTTAGGTAAATCTGTAGTCAATTAAATTTTTTTGTTTTTTAATTTAATTGTGATCTACTTTCAGCTTATTGGATATACACTTAGGTGAAACATCCTGTTAGATTTAACATTCATTTAAAACATGTCACTTTTTATTTTAGATTATTTCTTCCATTTTTATTGAATATCATAATATTAATTTATTGGTTATTAATTGTTATTAATTTATTATTATTGTTGTTATTATGTATATATATATTATATATAGCTGTTATTAATTTAGCTTGCTCTTATAGCGACAGAACGAATCACTACTAATGAGTCAATTATTCGATTTTGAGTGACGTAATCCTAATTTTTTATGTTTATTCCTCTGTATATATGAGTAATTCCATAGTTTGTACATTTACCTAATTGAGCTTGGTATTTTATTAAAATATCCTTTGTTTCATTGTAAACATTTAATTTTAGCAAATTCTAGTTTTCTTCTTTTCATTTTTGGTTGCAATTTTCATAAATGAAAAATATTTAAATAACCAAATTATTAATTGTCATTTTGACATTTCTGGAAAGTATACTGTAATACATTAAAAAATTAAATATTTAAATCTATATTAATTTTCTTAATAACATTTTTTGATTAACCCTTTTTTAACGTTTGTTTTAAATTTCAAGTTAATATTCTTCGCTCTGAAATTTAGTTTCATTAATTATATATTAGATTTTTCATGATTGTTTTTACCATATTTTTTCTCGTTCAGGAGTACAGGAATACTGTTTGTCGTAGACATTTTTACCTTTCGTTTTTTGTTAGTTGATTATGTTAAAAAACTATTTCAAAATGTAATGAATCCTAATTTGGGTGATATGATATTTATTGATTGACACTATTATCATTATCAATGATTGTATGGGAGAGATATTTCCATTTACTTTCTCAATCTTCATTGTCTGTAGTAATCATGATTTAACTGCATTGTAGCTCATTTTAAAACAGTATAGTTATTTCCTCCTATTGTTTTACTTTTAGCTACTTTTATAGTGTTATTATTAGAGTATACGGATCGTTGAAACTGTTGATTAGCACTGATTTTCATTGTAAGTAATGAAATGTATCAATTTTATAAAGTTTTTGTTTAAATATAATCATGCTGGCAGTTTTGTGATTATAACAATTAAATACTATCTAATCATAAACTGTTGGTAAACTTATTGTCTAACTATCTGTTTCACTTTGATACATTAGAGCAAACAAAGTCTATTCAATAGTTAATTAGTATTAGTAAGTTGCCTAAGCACATAATTAAGATGGTGCACTGATGTGACAAATCAGAGTTGCATCGCTTTTCCTGTATTTGTGTCAAAATAGTAAGTATAGCTGTTTGTGTGCAGAAGTAGACGTTCACTTTATTATTTCGTGCTAGTCGAAATCAGAACTAGCCTATTCTCACTCAGACCTACATATCTATGTTAAAACTGAAATCTTTCGGTACAAGTCGCTACCACTAGGTTACATATTATATATCTCAAACGGCATTCATAAAATAACATTATCGATTTCAATTAATTCGTTTGAAGCGACCACCATTGAGCAGAGAAGCAGACAGATTATGAAGTAGCCATTTATTAAAATGAGAACTCTGATCACAAATAAACTGTGTTTATATATTTGAAACAGGAATACAAACAGCACTTTGTACATTTAGTAATTAAAACTTATTACAAAAAAAATAAGAAAATGTTGCACTGCTTTCCAATTTTTTAAAATTTGATTCTCATTCAATTAGTTTTAAGGGCTGAAAACTACTATGTTTCTGTCTAATTTAAATAGATATTCTTTATAATTATAATATTGGTCATATTATTCTGGAACTTTCATGTAGCACCCTCCAATCTAGACCTCTAACCCCTCCCCCCGGCAGGTCAAACCCCCTACAACCTGGCTACAGCCGATGACGTCCGCTCCCTCCTCCTGGACGCCATGCCTCAACCAACCAGCGCCCTCCCGACACTCAGCAAGGCCGCCCTACAGCAGCAGCACACCGAAGGCGTCCGCATCGAGGGCCAGGGCCAGGAGTCCTCGCTCTCCTCCAATCCCATCACGACCACAGGTCACGTGACTGTCACTGCACCAGCACCCCCCGCTATTTCTGCTGCTACCACAAATGCCGGCAGTGTCTCCAGCACTAGTAGTAGCACCAGTAGTGGTGCGGGAGGGGACACTACGGCTAGCCCGACTGGTTCCCCGGCGCCCCCTCCAACTGTGGCTAGGGGGGTTGTAGCAGCCCCCAAACCCCGGTCGATAGGGGAGTTCATGTCCGGCATCTCACTGGAGGCGCATGTGGAACTCTTAGAGAGGGAGCAGGTAAGATGTTGGGACTAGTTTTACTTTCTTGGGTTACCCTACCTACTGATTTCCTTAAAAATTCAGTATTTTTTTCTTTTATTCATTTAATTAAGAACATGTTAAAAATGTCCTTAAACCGGTACTAAAGCCTGTTGCAAAGGACATAACAAAAGTTATGTGTTTAGTGTGGATAAATTAAGCTCTTAAATATGTCTTTTTATATATAAAAATTTGTTTGATAATTTAATTCAACAATAATTCAATAAACAACATCGTGATTACATATATTCTGTCAACTTACATAGTTTAAATATATATATTTGACGCATACTTTGTAGAAATGGTAATTAATGGGAATACTTGTTTGGTGTGTGGGAATTAAATTTAGCATTTCTTATAACTAGGATTTACAGCCTACAAGCTCAATAAGTTATTCAAATATTTCAAATAACCACAAATCGTTTTAGTCACAAGTTAATGTGAAGTTGATTTTTGTGCATTACATTAAATAATTTTTCTATGTTTTTGTTATGTTTTTTAGGAGATAAACTTTTGGTTTCAATTTGTGATATCATTTGTTGTTTCAACGTATTTTTAGTAAATTGACATATTGTGTCTTTTCTTTTAAATCACTGAAACACCAACTTTATGTGGTGCTAATTAAAAATTACCGGAAAAGATTTTTTTAATAAAAAAACGAATCATAATATTTATTAGAATCATCATTTAATCATCATGATAATATTATAATGATCAAAATTTTAAAAAAAACTTTCTTTTGAAAAATTCTGATGATAATATGATATTATGACGTCAGGTTACTAGAAAGGCGACGTTTATAATTTCATTCATAATATTTAACATTTTATTATGCACTAAAGTGATTCGTAATTTTCATGATGATAACTATTTTAATCTACTTTATTAAATATGAATAAATTATAACAAATTCAAAAATTGAAGCGTTGACGTTTATGTTTATGCTGTGATTAAGATGTTAATTTTGCAATTTTTTAGAGTTGTATAGATTTTTTAGACATGGAATCGTTAAGTTAGAAAGAATACGAATCATTATTTGAAATGTTTTTGAATAAATAATAACTGACACATTTACACCGATAATAACACCCATTCTGAACTTCAATTACTAAAAAAATTATATAATAATAAAGAAGATAAAAACTAAACCACTGATATGTTTCGTAACGTACCTATTATTCCAATAAATAAATTATAATATACATGCATATTTGTTTATTTTTTATACCCTGCAATATTATTGCCAACATTGCTTGTCTCGACACTGAATAAGTAACAACTTTTCGAAAATTGGTTATTGAGATCAGTAGAGTGTCGAGGTTTGTCTGGTTAAAACAACCCACAACACCAGTCCTGATCCCCCAACATGTATGGAATATGGATATATATTAAGGTATCCACTCTGAAATTATGAAAACTGTACACTAGAGGGAGCTTATTACCCATTTTATCTGATTTACAATAGATAATTAAATTTGTTTAATCGATTAAGATAACAGAACTGGCATCAAAGTGAGTCATCCTGTTGTCATCATTCTGTCTCTGGTAATTTGACATTCTCTTCAATTTCTCTCTGTCTCCTGATTTCACTTCATGACAGATTTCTGGCTATCTTTTCTAGAATTTAGGATGAAAAAAAGTGGAGAGTCTTGTGGTCGTTGTGTTCATTTTTCTGACATTTGAAATGTTTAGTAGTGATATCAAATTATTTTTCATCAAGTTAGCTAAATTTATGTGAACCACATTTTTTTGTTACACAGTTACACAAGTCGAGTGTAATTTTTTAAAATATATTAAATTTAATTGGGCATTCTTTCATCTCCTAATTTTCCATAATCTATCTCTCGCGCTGTCATAATTTGGAATAAATGTATGGCGTGCATCTTTTCAACACTGTAAAAGAGATAAAAGACTGCAGGTGGGGTAAACTATCGATCCAAAGACGTAGAGGCAACATATTGCGAGACAAGAGTGATTGGGAAACCTGGCAGATTGGTGGCACAGCATATCTTACGCAGTTCTTTCTTTGCTTTTGATAAATGGCTTCGTCATCTTGTGTAATTTGAAAAAAAGGAAGTTCTGAACACATTCCTTTCAGTTTTATATTGATCAACTTATGCTGTTCTTTCACATCATGAATTTGTTTCTCTACTTTCTTGTAATCTTTTACAATAAAGCATGACACATAAGGCAACATAGCAAAACTATTTAAAAATGGCATTCATCCGCTTTATTTTTCACTTAGTATGTAGGTACTATATTTAATTAAGGTCAACAATCGTCATTAAAGTGATCTTTAAGCAAAATTTAATTATTATTTTAATGAATGTACGTTCGATATAATAATATAACTATTTACGATACCCAAATTTCCAATAAAAATAATCCTATTAATGCAAATTTTGGCATTACATGTAAGTTATGTCTTTTAAAAATATCTCTAGTATGTAAAATAGATTTAATTTCAGTTTCAAGTTGATTCACAACATTGTATAGCAGAAACGTCATACATAGTACGTCCTCGGATTTTCGTATGTTATTAGTACTAATAAATATTTGTATATATGTAAATATTTGAATCTATGGCTACTACATTATGAAATTTAATTAGATTAATTTCTCCATGAGCAAGTAAGATTTATGTTTTTGCATGATTTAGTAAAATTAAAAGATATTTACCGATATAAAGGATATTAAGAATGCTTATTCATATTTCGGAAACGCTTAAATATAACGTTAGCCATATTTTAATAGTATTTCTAATCTTGACTCTACCCTGTTTATGTTCAAGTGGGTTACAGATTGAACCGTTTTCTGGAGCTTTAGTATTAATTAAAAAATATATAACGTTTCCAAGAATCTAACAAACCATATAGTTTCTAGACGTTCCTTGGCGTCAGATTAAATTTCTACGATCAATAAATTATAATTAGTTAATTATGACTATCTGTGTAACATCAACTTTTTTATATTAAGGGGCATTATAAACCTCCCATACCTATTTGAGTTTATTATAGAACAAAGCATTAGCAATTTATTATAAGTGTAATGTATTTTGAAGACATTGATGTCCATGTTAACGTTTCCATACTAAAACTGATCAAAGCATAAAGTTGTTGAGTATAAATGACTTCTGTAGTTACGTATCTCTTTCTTTTCATGAGTATTATTTTCAGAAAATAATATTTGCTAATTAACTGCCTCTGCAGTATATTATAAAAGAAGACGCCACGCAGTGTTCGAAATGTTCATATATTAATTACAAAATCAATAATGACTCGATATTTTGCAGCATCTTCAGCTGAATCAATCATACAGAAAACTAAGTTAGCATGAACTTATTTTAGGTAAAAATAGAAAAAGAGTAATCGTAATTATCACCTTAACACTGTCAGACTGACGCGAAGGCTACAATAAACTGAACCGTCTAGCGAACATAGTGTATTTAAATATCGCGTCAGTTTTATTACATATGCAAATAAATTTCCGCCATATACCGGTTTCATATTTTTTGTTTTAGTTTAAATTGTATCATATATTAATTAAACTCATCAATCGTGATTAAATTAGACGGCTTATTTAAACTTTTATTAATAACTTATTGTTTGATATATTTTACAACCGTTGCGATGCGATTAAGAAAAGTAAGGAACTCGTTGAATTAATTTTATTAGAACATTATTAGGATTATTTATTTATGCTATCTCATCATTATGATTATGACCAATAAAGGACAAATAAGCACAAAATTTTGTTTGGATCACAAGAAATCAATTGAAACATAAGTCATTAAAATATTAATTAAAATAACAATAGTATATCTTTAAACTTTAAAAAAAAGTAATATTGTAAGCATACACAAGGCAATTAATATACCTTATCCTTTTTAAAAACTTATTTTATTATACCTCGAGTAACCAAATTTATATTATACACCGAGTAACCAAATTTAATTAACTCACAAAATCGATTTCTTGAGTATTATATAATGTGAACAAAAATGTAAAAAAATTATATTGTCATAATATTATGGGTCGATCATTTCAAACTGTTAATCGATACTTTTCTGATTAGCTATAGCCTATAGTTTTAATATCCAATATGACAATTAATAATTCCATCCTTATAGTGTGAGTTTACATGGTTAACGTATACTGTGAAATCTTTCAATACTGTTTTTGTATATCCTGCCTGCGGATGCTAACGGGTTCTCTGACTATAATAAGTGTGTCCTCTATAATATCAAAAAGGTTGGTAGTCCTTGAGAAGTATATTGTATCTCTGCATAACTGCACTCGTATGTCTACAAATCATAATAAATTATTCAACTATAATAAGGATAGATAGGTTATCTATGGTTATTTGTATATTAATTAACGCTGAATTAATTTGTGGCAAAATCAATAATTTCCATTGCAAACAACGTAAGTAAATATAAAACATAAATCATTTTTCATATAAAATAAATGATTATTGTCTCTTAATTATGACAAATGGTATGTTCGTAAAAAGCTTCTGTTATTTTACTAAACTTCGGTAAAATTCGTTGAAATCAATTTGATTGATATCTTACCTTCTACAGTGTATAATATAATAGCATATTGGAATGTGTAAATTATATACATATAAAATAATTAAGGTATATGTTGCGGTGCTCATGTTTATGTGGACATGATTACATTAAATATACATTTCTGTGTAAATTATAATATGGTTTTATCGATTTTTCGTAACAGAAATTAAACATTTATTGTATACATGCGTATAAATGCTTTCCAATCATTATTTTAGTGGTTAATTTTAGAGTATATTATTTGTGTATATTTTTTGTTTTAATGCATAACATTTTACTAAAAGTAAAACATTCGTCAAATTCAATAAATTACAATATTGTCTGTTAAATGTCAATGCTACCACTAAGTAATCGATGAGGTACTCTTTTGTTACTAGGTGACGCTGGACATCCTGCAAGAGATGGGCCACGAGGAGCTCAAGGAGCTGGGGGTGACCGCCTACGGGCACCGGCACAAGATCATCAAGGGTCTGGAGCGGCTGGGGCGCACCGGGGCCGAGGGTGGCCCCTCCTCGTCCTCCGCCTCCGCCACTCTGCACCACCACCAGCAGCAGCAGCAGCATCAGTCGGGGGTGGGTTCAGCGGAACACTCGACTCCAGCTTCGGCCAACTACTTCCCTCCGGCGGCGTCCACGTGTACCGTGCTAGTGGATCTGGCGGCCACTGACCCGGAGTATGTTTCTGTTGAGGAGCAGGTAACTTTGTGGTTCACTTATACCGGTCTACTTTGAGGGAGACTACTAGCTAGGGTGTGTAATTTCAGAGTAGTCTAAATTATTAAAAATATATATACTTTAAATGTTTTAATTATGCATATTTTATTTTTTACTTTACCGTAATGTGGTCAAAGTTTGTTTTATACATAACTAATTGTATATTTCAAAATGACAATATTGTTAAACTTTCAACAAACCGAAGATAGTGTAAATTAAACTAAGTAAATAATGCTTAGTTGTTTACTCATAAAAAACACATTTCTCATTTTAGCACCGAAATGTCAACTGGATTTTTTTCAATTACAGTTAAATTTAGATTTATTAACCAGACTCTGGATAGCAAGTTCGTTAACATTGTTACTCTGTACTTATAAAAGTGGCTATTCTGAAAATCTGGTCATCGGATTAACCTATTGATAATAAGTATTTATAATATTGATAATTTAAAAATCCAATGTACATAAAGGCCTTCGAAAACCCTGTAATTTTTATATTTCTATTTTGAGAGTTCTCGAAATCCTCGGAAATTAAGCTTTTGAATATAAGCCCTAAACCCCTCGAGACTTGAAGGAAACAGACCTCAAAAACAGTAAAATAAAAAAATATATAACCATAATTATCATATTTTTTTTTTTTCTTGTGTATTAATATTATGTTCTCATACATTATTGAATGAAAATATCCATTTTTATAGTCATTAATAGCCATTTTATAGTCATTATCATACAATACCATACTGTCGCCAACCCTCAATTTTTACTTTGGCTTTTCCTCAAGAACCTACAATGTACCCTGAATTAAACTATAGTCAGTGTAGTCTAGGCAGCTTCTTGTATTTCTGGCTTGTATCTCAACACTACAAACAACTCCCCTTCAACAACAGCTCCAGAGCACGATCCGCGAGCACAAAGACAACTGCGGCGGCGTGTTCTCCCGCTACACCCTACTCAAGGTGCAGAAGGTGCGTAACCGTCGCCTCTGGGACCGCTACGTCCATCGCCGGCAGGAGATCGCCGACGAGAACAATGGCCACTTCAACGAGCGCCTCCTCTTCCACGGCAGCCCCTTCATCCGGGCGATTGTGATGAAGGGCTTCGATGAGCGGCATGCCTACATTGGGGGCATGTTCGGCGCGGGGATCTACTTCGCGGAGAACTCGTCCAAGTCGAATCAGGTTGGTTGGCGTTGACTGTTTGTCGACGCCATAGCCATTGTTTAATTTAATCAGGGTTCATACGAAGTCTGGAATTTTTAAAATGTGTTTTCCAGACTAGAAAAGTATAGAAAAACAAGAGTTTTTTTATAAAGGTCTGGAAAATCTGTAAAAACGGGCTTTTTGAAAAATGTGGATATATGACTTTAACAATTAATCTACACAAATAAAAAATTCAAAACCTAAACATGTTTAACGCTTCGCGGCTGTTGTAGCCTGCTCACTACGCTCACAACCATGAGGCGCCCGGATTTTGACTTTGTTTGGTTTGGCAACTCTGAGGTTATCAAAAACTTCAACTTTTAACTGAACTTTGAACTGTTGTGACATAACCTTTTAACTATATAATCCATATGTGTACATACTTATTGATTATTGTTATGCCTATAATTCATAACAGAATACAATGTACACAAAAGTCATATATCCACAAAAGTCTGGAAATGGTTTTTAAAAGGTCTTGAAAAGTCTTGAATTCAGTTATTTAAAATACGTATGAATCCTGCCTTCATACAAGGTCATCATATTATTATCCTGCTGGTTTTTCTTTATCCTTTTTAAATTAAAAGTAAATGGGAGAAATAATAATCCGATAAGTTATTCTTTTAAACTATCTTAATCGTAATGTTGAATAAACCTTATTATGTTTTATGTACTAAAAATGGTTTTGTAATATGCTCTAAAGGAGACCGAAATACAGTTAAATATTATAAAAATGTATTTCTTAAGATATTTTAGAATATTAACGGAAATAAAAGTAAACGTTGTAATTAGAACTGTGATTTATGATACTATATATGGTATTCAATATCTATGATGTATTACAATCGGGCGTATGGAAACTGATAGTTAGCAATTTAACTATTTATGTCGATTTTTAAATTTTAATATTACAACGTATTACAATTTAATTAATTATTGGTTTATATTATTGATGTGATTATGCAAAAATGTGTGACAGAATGCATCTTTCTCTTATAACACTACATATTAAAAACATTATGTTTGGGAAATAATAGTGCGCTTCTTTGCCTAAGGTTCCATAAGTCGGTAGATGATAGAAAATGTGGTTGTGTTGTATATCAAATATAATATAAAATAAAAACGTTGACAACGGATAGGCCCTACTATGTCTATAGTCAGGCACCGTTTTTGCATACTACACCTTATTGAAATAAAAACAGGTAATTATGCATACATAAATATACGAAAAGGCTATTTTATAAAATCTGCTTTTATTTTGACTTGATACCTGATAATTGGCTAATAAAATCAGTACATCACTTCATTTGCTAACATTAATATATCATGATATAATTACTTAAAGTTAAAATTCAATGAGTTTATAGTATGAAATATTACAGCAATTTCAATTTCACAACATTAGATTCATCGTGCATTGCGTCAATAATAATTTTACAAACTCGTTAGTCTAGTTCCAAAAACATTTTGATTATAATTTTTAAGCATTTTATACTAATACAATTATTATTATAGGTAAAATTCCAGTAGAATCCCGTTAGAATAGTATGTATACAAATTTTACAGTATGTTACAATTTTATGTATACACGCAGAACATAATATTGATATATCTAAAAGTACTTTTATTGAGTATTCTTAACTTATTATTTTTTAATCTAACAACTAATTATGTTGGTAAAAACGCTGAAGCTGTATTTTTAATTGCGATTCAATGAACCAAAAATACTATAATCAGTAAATAGATTGTATACACCTCGTATCTTATCACCCTTATTTTCACTCTCTAATACCCATTTTCACTCCCTTTTACAATAGATTTATGTCCTAATTTTCCCACTCCTCTACTTTCCATATTGTTATATTTCACATTATTTTACAGTATCTTATCTCTTTATGTTTCGCATTTTTATATAAGTATTTTATGTCTTTTCGTCTCTCTGTCTCTATCGATTGATCACATAACATAATATTAAGTGACTCCATTGACTGGAAAACTGATTCCATACAACACCACCCCACCCCTCCCCTCCCTCAGTACGTCTACGGTATTGGCGGCGGCACCGGCTGCCCCGACCACAAGGACCGCTCCTGCTACTCGTGCGAACGGCAACTGCTCCTTTGCCGCACCACCCTGGGCAAGTCCTTCCTCCAGTTCAACGCGATTAAGATGGCGCACGCGCCCCCCGGCCATCACTCGGTGATTGGCCGACCCACCGTGGGGGGACTGAGCTACGCCGAGTATGTCGTCTACCGGGGGGAGCAGGCCTATCCGGAGTACCTCATTACCTACCAGATTGCCAAACCTGACTTTGCTGAGGAGGAGGAGGAGGAAGCTAACAGCTCCACTACAGTTCCCTGAACCCAGCGCGATAGATCCGCTTGCCCCTCTCTTTCACCGCGCAAGGTTGAGGGTTGTGCACAAAGATTCTTTAGGGATTAATTTTATTATGTAAATTTAGTAACTCTCTTTTGAAGAATCATTTTGTCATTTTCACCTACGAAAAAGTCACTTTATTTTTATAGAATAACCAATGGAAATGATAAGGTGTGTTTTTTATCGTCCAATTTATTTTTTGGTGAATTAACTCAACACAATAATACACATTACTCTTCAATAGATCCAATTTTCAATTAGTGTGTTAATTGGCCAATTTTGTTGTGTATTATTAGTCATAATTTAAATTATTACTAATTTGATGTATTAAAATACATAATATTATTTTTTATAACGTTTTGCATTCGCAATTTGCTTCACCAATATAACGTGCTAGCGCCTATTAAAAACAAATTCGAATGAGTGTTACTTTCTTTAAAAATCAGAATATATCCCTCAAGAATCTTTGTTTGCATAGACAAACCCAGACCTGTGTTTTAACACTTTCTCTATGGTAAACATAAGTTTTAGATGTCCAAGATAAAACAATTATATTTTGATATATCTGTCCAGTCCACTAAGAAATAGCACGCAGCCCTACCGCTTTGTTTCTGACAATATATGGGCATGTTTCAGAATATTGACTTTCTTACGTTTTTCATCGTCTTACTCTCATCGTTTTTTTCGTTTTAGTTTTTCGCCTGAAGATTCTGTTTCTTTTTAAAAATAATCATAAAGAATTGATTAATTTATTAATAGATAAATAATTGTCCATATATTCTAGTACAAATAATCACTAAATTTATTCATAATATCTTTAGTAATTATTTTTTTGATTTTATTTTGAATAGCAATTTTTCTTGCTGTTTAATTTCTTGCTTTTTTTATGGTTTCTTTATTTTTAGTATTTCGTAGATAAAACTGCCGAAACAACAAATATTATTATAAACGTCTATATAAATTAATGTATATCAAAGTTAATGCTTCCATTATGATGACATTTTATCTGTCATCATCTATAATTGTTATTCAGATTCAAATACTTTGAGATTTTATTTCGTGTATTCTGCCAATGTGGTTCTTTTCAGTCTTCAAAATGTATATTAATATTAAAAAATAACAATTGTTTCCACTTAATCAACAAAACTTATGTATATCTAATAAGTACAATTTTTGTGATAATCTCTTAGATTCTTCCAGGCATGTCACATTCTACGTTATTTTTAAATATTATGCCTTCTCCTATTCATATTTTAGTTTTGGAAATGGATTTCAGCATTTTTTAAACAAACACATAAATATCGTTTTTACAGCACCATTTTAAAATAACAAAATCATAGTATGACTGCAACGTCTAAACTCAATCTGAGTCTAGCTATGTTTTGTTTTTTCTGTACATGAATTGTGTTTCGTTTGTTATACTTCCTTTTTGTTATGTCAATCTCTTCATCTTTCATTACTGTTTTCGCAAATTACCCATTAACTAATGTACTGTGTCATTTGTGCGTGTTGAAGTTATCTAGCCAGTGTAAAGTTTCGATGCAGGTTTTATACAAGCTTAAACTTTTTCCAGTGAAATAAACAACTTTCTTAACTCTTGAAGGATAATTATAGCAATGATCATGGTCATCTATTCGGTACAAAATTGTTGTTTATAATGTCATCGCTATGTTACCTAACTGTATACTTGTAATTTTATCTTTGCTTGATTTGGGATGCCGGCTCCATGTACTTACTGGCTGACCCGGATGTTTGTCTTGGTCTTCTAAACCGCTGTCCTTGTTTCACGTTCCTTGCTGTATCTATAACTACTAGTTTCCTTGTCAACTGCACTACCCTGTAGTGATTGCGCCTGGCCTATAATGATGGGAATATTGTGCACATTCTTTGATTGGCCTTCGTAGGCTGTACTTACAGTGATGTCTTGACCTATAATTACTATTTTAATACGTAATTAATTATATACTTAATTATATGTACTTTACTGTATCAAAATCTTACAATTCTTACATAAATTAAAATAACGAACATTCTTTAAAAGTACGACTTTTCAATTCGTTGAATTCAGTTGTTATACCTTTGTTTTGGTAATTAGTTTTATCTGCTTATTGCCATTACATATATATTTTCTAATTATTTAAAATATAATAAAATTATCTGTGCAATAAGAAGTTTCTTGGAAAATTAGTTCTAAGGAATGTGGTGTTTTATACTGGTTTTAAAACACACTACTTAGTTATACTTGGTTTTAGATATTTTTGCTTTTGCAACTTCGTTTTGTTTTTTTAAGAGTATGGCAAACAGGCTATATTATATAGTTAAGAAGAATATTCACTAAGCATCGTTCAACTAGGTTAAAATGTGTTGTAATATTAACTACTTACAAATGATTACGTGAAATGCTTTTTAAAATTCCATCTCATGATCAAATTTTATATACGTATATGCTTAATTTGCTTAAATTATAATTTTAAATTCAGTTGATACAAAAATAATTATTATTAATTGGAAACATCAAATAAGAGATTAAAGATCAGTCTGTAAAGTATCTATGTAAAAATAGCAGTAGACCTATATTAATATAACCAATAAAGATTTTGCAGTATAGTTGACAAGTGTGTCATGTCTCATACTATACAATTGTTAGGAGTGGATAATTATATGCATTTTAACTTGAGGATGGAGGAAATATTAGAAAAGGGCAAACGTTGGAGCGAATTTATTGCTAAATGAAACCTTTTATAATTAATGTCAACGAATATGGGGCCATACTATCTTTAAATAATAATAGAAGTTCACGTTAAGATCCCACCATATTTAAGGGTGGCGCGCGAATCCGTCAGTGCATGTCCCTTTTTACATTGTATTAAATTATTCAATACACAGAAATAAAATCAGATTAGATTAACATCATCATTCCAGGTTTAAAAAGAAATATGGTACCGATTAAAATATATTACCATTTCCCCAAATAGAATCCACAGTTTGTATAAACTATGAATATTCTACAGTCTCGGGTGTGTGAGTCAATGTCTATAACAATTTCTATATTGTGCTATTAGCAGGCTATAATATTGTAAATGATACCACCATTGTCATGAGCAATTTAGGATATATTAACAAGCAGCAGA
Organism: Coelogynopora nodosa; assembly: GCA_034780555.1. Lineage (NCBI taxonomy): Eukaryota > Metazoa > Platyhelminthes > Proseriata > Coelogynoporidae > Coelogynopora > Coelogynopora nodosa. The sequence goes on from JAUZND010028338.1 coordinate 22,991, forward strand.
TTTTTCTTTCATTGACGTATGTTGACGTATTATTCTACTAATTACGTATTAGTACTGGCCAAAAGTTTGGGAACACTTTCCAATTGTAGCGTTTTTGTATTTTACAACATGTAAACAATGAAACAATAGAAACAATATAATAGCACAATGTAGATATTACTTGTTTGTTTAAAATTATCAATATTTGGTAGGTCCTCCATTATTGGTCAAACAAGCCGCAATACGTCGTGGCATGGATTCTACCAGTACTCAACAATAATCTACAGTAATTTCCCTGCACCATACCGCTTAGATCCCGTCAGGGAAGCCGAAGCCCCCGCAGATACGAGGCCACAACCACGGGGTCCTCCGCCAATACGGCCAAGGGAGGCCTCCCCACCCCGAACAGCCGCAGGCCAAGGTGCGCCGGACACTCTTGGACTTCGACCCTAGGAATCCACCTACTCTCATGGGTGTCGGGGCTAAAGAAACTTACCTCGCACTTATTCAGATTGA
>JAUZND010028349.1:0-23478 GCA_034780555.1 Coelogynopora nodosa
GCAAAATTTTACAGAAACCTGCAAAAGTCATGCAAAAGTCATGCAAAACCATTATGACAAAGTGGTCGACACCCTGTTCATTTGTTTGATAAATATTTTAACGGAAAACTGGTATAATGTATTAAAAGTACATTCTTATCTATTCACGTTGAAGCATTTTGGATATTGTTAATAATGTTAGGTTTCAAATTTGTTTGTTTTCCATTCAGAATACCATATCTGTTTACTTTAACGCCAACTAAATAAGCAACTAAAATTAACAACTGTAATTATATGAATTACACTATTCAATATAGTGAATAAATTAATAGTTATTGTTACTGTAACAAGCTGTGACTAATGACATGGACATGGTCATGAGCGCCATAATTATTAAATAGGTTGAAAATTATATGAACATACTAAAGTTTAACCTATTTAATAATTATAGCCCTCATGACCATGTGATAAGGTAAACTCTGGGAATTTCAAAAAAATTAAATTCTCAGGTTGGAAATCAGAGAATTTGGGCTATTTTCAGGAAAATTTATGAAAGTCCCTGTATATTTTCTCTTTAAAAAATAACCATTATTTTACTATAATGTACATTTCATTAAATTTTCCTTCTTAATTCACTTATTCAATACCACATTTATAATTTATGTTCATTACATTAGTATTTAAATTATTACAACCACTTTTACCTTTTCAAGTATTAAATCTAAGAGTTAACAAATGAAAGTTGCTCATGGATGAAATGGAAGATTGTTGGAAGAAAAAAACCAAGCTGCAATCAAATATTGATAATTTGGTGAAATCAAATTTATTGTATGAAGCAAAGAAAACAGGAAACTTTGGAAAGTATGCATAAAACCTAATTGCTTTCAATCGAAAGCATCAACAGAAAGAAAAGAGATTCTGGAATTGGAAATAATGCTCAAAACAAATGAGAAGGAACTGTAATTTATTTGTCATTCATTGTTGATGTTGTGCATTTATTAGATGGATACTTCTATGGTGTCAGTGTTGACATTGACATTGTATTCATGCATTAGATAGGTATTTTATTAACTAACTTTTATCTGTATACATTCATTAAATATCCAGGATACTCCTTTTATGTTGCATATAAATTATGTTTAATAACATTGTTTTAATACTTTTTTTCTACAGACAAAGAGTGTATATATTCATTAAGCATAGAATTTTCTTGTTTATATCACATTATGTATTGCTAAAACTCAGGGAAAACATTTCTTGAAAAAGTGTGGGGACCATGTATATATATTGATATAATTATAGATGGAAACCAGAGAAAATGAACTATACATAATAAATTCACTATATAAACAAGGTGGCCACAAATAATAAAAAATTGCATTTATATCTATACATACATTTCAAAATATTTTGTATTACATTTTAATGTGTCAATATGCATTTGAGACACTTTTTATTGGTTATTTAAAAAAAAAGATTTACAGTATGCTAAATATTTCCATAGCTGGTATCATGTTGAACAAAATTATTATAGACATAGTTCAAAATCATTTCATGATTCAAAAAATAATAATACAGAGTTTTTCATGTTATTGGCTATCATGTTTAGACTTCATATATATATATATATATTAATTTTTCTCACAAAAAAATAAATACTGGGTTTTATTGTATTTGATTGTTTTTGATTGCATGTGTTTCAGTGTAATTATTGTTAGTTTGTTTGATTTAAGTATTAGTTTGTCATTATTTACAGGGGATCATTCCATGACAGTTCAATTAATGTGGTGTGGCACATACCTCAGATTTGGTTCAATTTTTACTGATTAATTAGGGAACAAATAGGACATTTCTTTTTCAAAAATATAGGTTTTTGAGAGATATGTATAACCATTTAAAATTTGGTCAAAATGTGTAGCCCATTTTAGTAATTTACTTATATATTCAGCTATTATAACTTTTTTGTAAATTACTAATTGCTTAATATTTTAAATTTATAATATAGTTACCCTAAACATATAATTTCACATGAAATAACAGGTATATTTTGACAGAAAGTATTTTTGGTCACTTAAAATTGGCACTTTTTTACACTTTAAGCAAATTTCATCTATTTTTAAATTGTTCCATTTTTCTCTCTGTTTATTAGATACAAGTTTGATATCAAATAATCAGTACCGAATGTAGTCTTGATAAATGAAAAGTATAGGTATGTTACAATCAGATTTTTATCAAAAGCATTTTCATTTTTTTAATATGGCTAAAATGGTAATTTTCAAGTGACTATAAATTTGTTCTGTTTTTGTGGATATTTGCCACATTGAATATTTTTGTTTTTATACCTTTTATAATCTAAAAAGTAAGAAAACTATCTTTGTGAATAAATTTATCACAAGGATGATGGTCTGGTTTCCTGTATCTTATAATACTCCATTATTTATGATAGAGTCATTAAGTTATCATATATTCATGCCTACCAACCATTCAGGATTTTCAGGGGACTTTCCTGGATTTTGGTCTTGGCTTGGAAATGTGTTAATCTTAATGTCCCTTAGTCATAACATATTTGTGTAAATTTGCTGTTTTCAAACTACATTTCTACTGCATAAATTTAATTTAAAAAATCTAATCCCCTATTTTTGACCCCACTGTAGACCATGTCACAACATAGTTGTCCAAAACAAAGCCAAAGGCCCAATGCAACCCCTCATGTCCCAGGTTACCACTCTACTAGGTTGTGTAGGTTCTGTAGGAATGAATATAGTGTTCAAAGATAAAAATGGTTTTTACTAAATTAATTTTATAATTGCTTTTTAAAAAGTCATATTTAGTCAATATATTGAGAAAAAAATTTGCTATAATTTTTAGTATTTATAATTTGTAAAATTAATATTTTAAAATTATTTCTGACCTATCAGTATGTTTTGATTTGGAAATGTTTGACCTGATATCTGTACTACAGGGCTGCCAGAAATTAACAGACACAAGCTTTTATGTATATTTATTTTTACAAAATGAATTTTTTGTGAAAATTAATATATGTATATATTATTTGTTCTTATTTTATTTTATCATAGCAGAATCAATCAATATTGAAGAGTGCTGTTATTGCATTCTTGTGTGGGGTTAGATATTTATTTAATTACATATGCATTAGTTGTTACTATTTTTTATATTGTAATGTATTGCCTATATCCAGGGACTGACCATGTTTCATTGAATATGATACCCTTTTCCTGTACATAGGAAAGTTTTGTGGATGCACTTATTTCAGGTTGTGCATTGTAGGTGCAGATCAGCAAAAACATGCTCTACACATGTTCTGAAAGTCAGGTCATGTACAGCCTTCAACTGGAGGAAGGAAATGAAGACAGCAGAGATAATGAGGGACCAACAGAATAAGTTAGATGAGGATATAAAGGAGAGGGAGAAGAAAAATAAGAGATTGTTAGATGAAATGGAGCTGGAAACAATAGAAATGGATGTATTAAAAACAAAAACTGCCAAACATTATCTGTGTATTATTAACACATAACTTTTAACAATACACTATTGTGTTGTTTATATAATTTTCTGTGACATATAAAATAATGTATTTCTGTTGCCAAATATTAACTGGATCATTTGTAGTCATGTGGCTACACATAATTTCTAACAATACATCATTCACTGTGATCTATCTAATTTCTATGATGTAAAGTAATGCATATCATTTTGTTTCTATAAATAATGAGTTTGTGTTCGTTTTTCTAGTCTTTATTTTTTAATAGGGATTTTTTGATGTCAGGGTGACATTTGTGTCATGTAGCAAAGTTTATTTTGCAACATTTACTCAGTGCTAACAGTCTTATTTGGTTACAAGATGGAACGTTAAACTTGATTTAATTTGTTGGTGGTAACTTTTTGCCACATGTTGTACTTTGAAAAAGGATATTGGTATATTAAGTAAACTTCCCTCATAGTACCCAACCCTGTTACATAGGTTTATTATAGAAAAATGGGTTTATTAATAAAGGTTAAAATGACTTTAACCTAACCATGACAGAAATGGAAGAAGTATTATTTATATTGCTATGAGTTATCCTTAACTGATATTCGTATCTCTAATAGTAGGATATACTTACCCATTGTTTTCATTATATTTATTTCTTTTATCCAGTTCGATCCTTTGGAACTGAAGATCGTCCATCGAGTCGTCCGGTACCCCCTCGTGAAGATGTTTATGAATACATTATATTTCGGGGTAGTGACATTAAAGATCTTCACGTATGTGAGCCACCTGCCCAAGATCCAGCTATTGTTAGAGCAGAAGAGTTCGTAAGCATTTTTAAAGCAAGATTAGTTGATTCATTGTGTAATTTTTTTTATTTGTTTCTATTTTATAGCCTTCGCAAGGATCGGACTATGGGGACAGATCGTTTGAAGGTATGTTATGCTAGGGGAATAATTTGTTACATATTATTTAAGCTGTGTATATATACATTATTACAACGGTTGCTATGAAGTATATTTCATTCACATTCTGTAATCCGCGTAGGACCTGGTGCAACAGCTACTCCAGCCCAACCTCCGAGTTCCAACACCGAGGCTGGTGTCTCTGTAGACACATCGGTGACTACGAGATTGATCGCCTCTCTCAACGAACAACAACACAAGTTGGCGAGTCCCCAGAATTATGCCCCCCAGGTCGAGTCAGTCCAGCATCACGACAGACAACACTATCGCCAGGAACATCATCACTATGCCAACGACGATCGATATCAGGGTGATTATAAAAGCTATGGCAACAGCAATCGTCGTCAGCGCGGTGAATATCAGGAGGACTCTAGACGATTTCACCAGCAACAACACCACCAGGGAAATCGAGAGGAGGGTGGCGTCGATGTGGAGCAACGCCAGTATTCTGGAGGGGGTCGTCAAAATCAGCAGTGGGGGAATAACAGGGGGAGAAACCGGGGTGGTGGGGATCGTTCTTATGGAGGGGGAAGAGATGAGTCTGGTGCCGGAGGTTGGGACCGTGGTGACAATGAGAGACGATATCAGCATCGTGGGGAGAACTCTCATCGACAGTCGGATGATCATGATGGGGGTCGTCAGAACCAGAATATGGAGTACTATAGGGGAGGTTACAGGGCAGGTGAGTTGCTTTCATTATTGTAACAGTGGATATGAGTCTGTTAATTAAAGACTACTTGATTGATGATCTTGTATATTTAATATCTGTTCTCTGATTGTTTAAAATATTGTGTCATTGAAATGCTTTGATTCTTTAAGCTTTAAATTATTAAGGGCAGTATTTATGGTGGATGCAATTAATTTTAACATCATGAAATTTATATTCGGATATAAATAATTTATTTAAATGCTTTAAACAAATGGCATACAAACAAACGATTGATTTAATTATTTTCACATATATTGTTTATAAAGTTTTATTATTTTTACCATCATTTTGGAGCCTGTTTTACGTCGCATACGAATTTTCTTATACTTATGTCTTGTCTCACGTTAAAACTTGAATTATAAGTATTTTTCTTCTATCTTATGATAATAATAAGTTTTTAAGATTTTTCTTTTATTGATGATTAGCATTTGTTTTTATATTTTGAAATAATTATAAAGATAGTACTATATAGTCAATTACAGTAACTATAACTATTATTATTACTTTTTAATTTGAATGTGTTTTTTTAATTTAAATATTATACTAATTTACTAGTAGTATAATTGTCATTAATGTTATACTTAAAGATGTAATTTCTTTATTATATCAAAACTAAAGAATTCAAGGGATTATTGCTGGGTGATGATAATGGCGGTTTAAGCTGGAAGTTGTCCCCACTTCTTCAGCTTGTCAACAGTGTAGTCCGCTGCGGCTTGGGTGAGTGTTAGTGCATGGACTCCTAAATAACAGTTATTTAGGAGTCCGTGGTTAGTGATACCAAAAACTCTCAGGCAACTTCTTTCCAGGTATTCGTTTTGTCATACTTCGTAATGTTAGCACAAAAGCTTCCATACAAAATAGAATACCTTCAATCCACTGCTCTAAGCTGTCAGAAAAGTAACCGCGTGTTTGAATAATAACATCGCCACTGTATCTATTTAATAGCAGCGTAGTTATTATCCGCCACTATATATATATATAATAACAACGACTGTATCCACTGTTAAACAATTTTACTTGTTTTGCATTATAAGGTAAGTCGTAAGTGAAAAACGGTAAGGTATCGTAATATTTAAGCATCATAAGACAAGCTATAAGCATTGGTGCTTCTATCTTATTTTAAGAAATTTGACGTGAAACGGGCTACAGGATTTAATTAGTACTCAGGTGTATATCTTACTTTTAGTTAGAATTTGATAGCATCAAATGTGTTGTGAATTGAAATTATTGAAAGATGTGTTTGAGCCATTAGTTATACTTTTAAGATGTTTTAAAAATGTCAGTTTAGTAAACTTATTTATAAATTAATATATATTATTAGAAAACTTTATTGGAGAATATTAACTTTAATATTAAAAGAAAATGCACATTATTTTCATTAAAATTATTTCAGTATAAAAAGGAACAATATTCAAAAATTTAAATCTTTTAAATATACCACATCAGCGTATTCGACGCTAGGGAGATCTGTGCAGCGCTGTTTCGTAGCTTTTCGGGACTCTTCAGCAGACCACTCCCGACATCTATCCCAAAAAACTCAGATAATATTACCCGCTCGGCAGGCAATAGGCGAATTTTATTATATTTGTCTATTGTCAAAACTAAACTTTTTTCGATATGTGAGGTCTGCTGAATAGTTAAGGATGAACCAGCGCTGTCCATACCTGTCAATTATACTTTAGTGGTACGTCATTTCAGCTAGCGTCATTAAGCTAAGCATATCGAATGTTAGTTCTATTTTTTATATTTTAAATCTATTAACAATCTCATCTGGCTGTGTTTCAGTAATGCGGCAGTATTAAATGTGTTGTGTTCTTGTTCAGTGAACCAACGACGAGGCGGCAGTGGTCAACGTGGTTCCAACAGAGGCGGTGGAGGAAGAGGAGAAGGTGGTGGCTACAACGATGAGAACAACTATCGTCCACCTCGTCGTGGAGGTAGACCGCCCCGCTCTGGTATACCGCAGGTGAAGGGACAGAAGACCACCTTCGATGAGGATTACGACTTCGAGACTGCCAATGCTGAGATTGCCGTCGAGTTGGGTAAACTGAGACTCAACAGCAGCGCTCATGAGGTGAGAGATATTATGTGGCAAATGAAACATTTGTTTCATGCATAATTATACTGTAGTATATCTGACCGAATATTATATACTTCGTGGAATTAAATATATTAATATATGAAGAAACAGTTCATTTTAAAGTGACCTGTTAATATGATCTATTTGCAGCATCGAGCCAGTGATGAGGTTTCAGGCAATGAAGACCTCGAGGAGGGGGAACTTCATGACAATTTCGATTTGGCGGCAGGTGATGCAGCAATCGTCGCTTATGACAAGAAGAAGTCTTTCTTTGATTATCTTTCCAATGAAATTACCGATCGTGCCAAAGGGTGAGCTCATCCTTTATTGTTTCAGACAGTGTTTCAAAGATAATTATTGCTATTTATATCCTAAATATATTGGTCAGTAGACAATGCCAATACATGTGGTTGATAAGTATTTTGCAGTTTTCATAGTGTGTGGCATATTAATTAATATCTGCTCAAAATGTACGCAACTCGTTCAGACCAGGGGATTTCTTTGTCCAACTAACACATCCTTTCTGTTTTCATCTAAGTGATAGCTTAAATATTGAAATATTTAATTTAGATTGTACTATTTAATATGTTTATTATTTTTATGTATTTTATTAATATCATGGAGGATACTTTGATGTGTTAAGCAAAGTAATATCTATCTATTGTGTATTATGCACTTGTACTCCTAGGAAACCGACTCACATAAATCGTCAGGAAGAGCGCAAGATCAACGCGGAGACCTTCGGTGTGTCAGAGCGCATTCATCGTCGCGGTGGTCGTGGCGGGGGTTACTACCGGGGTCGTGGAGGCGGCAGAAGATACAATGACGACGGTCGAGGGGGCAGAAGAGGGGGGGAGAACAGTGAGGACCAGGGTGGTGATCAAGTGGGCGACAGACGTCGGAGGAACGATGGAGGTGGCCGTCGAAATGGTGACGAGGAGGGCGGCGGAGGGGAGAGAAGGAGGAGGAGTGATCATGGCGGGAGAGGCCGAAGACGAGGAGGGCATGATAATAACGGCTGGACCCCGATCAATACTTGAATTGAATCTCTGGTGAGTTGCTCAGTTTCAATTGGCAGTTTTTTAATATATTTTTGTGATGTACTAAAACATCTCAATATTTTTCTTTTATTCAATATTAAACATAATCGTTGGTGGACATGGATAAGCAGTAAATTTGATAACACGAATATTTAAAAAATGGAGGGGTATTATAACCGCATAAAAATATTGATTAATTTCGGTTCAATACTTTATAACGGGCGCTGAACATTTTACTTAAATATTGGAACATCAAAGAAATTATTTTTTATAAAACGTAAAATATATCATATAGCCAAGGACGGCTCTATGCGTCCTTGCATATAGCACAAACAGTACAAATAGCTTGGTCAACAAACGAACAATATACATTTATAAAAATAGAGAGTGTGGTAATCCTGACATTGACGACAAATATTTGCCTTCTCAGCTGGAGCATGATGTTGTGGTACTGGTTGAGGAGCAACGACTCCAGATAGGCCGATAGCATTTCTAGTTAAGACCGTTAAATTTCATTTACATTGTTTAAATATGTGGACAAGTAGTAGAGGATGGTATCTATCTGGAACACCCTCCACATTTGAGCCTTTGATATCAGCTTCTACCATGAATGGTCGTATTCGTGCACTCTCCTCTATACTTGTCCATTCACTATCTATTGCAGTCGAATAATGCAAACAAACTACTAACATATTTTTTGTATATATATATTCTTTAATACTTTTATTAAATACGTTTATTCTCTATTTGATACTCCATGGCCACTAACCTGCTTCACTATGTGAAACATCCTTCTGCCAGCTACAATAATGAATTGGCAAGTGCGCACGAAAACGACCATTTCTAAATTAGATTACTATTGTGTTTAGTGATGGTGTATTCCTTATTGGCAATTACATTTTACTTATTAACCCTTCGTCCATGGATATATTTTGTAAGGTTTGTTGCGTGCAGGGGTGTTGGGGTACCCCCCCCCCCATTTTTAATACGATCAAGCTGAAATTTGGTATACAGATACCCTCTGAAGACTTGTCTAGATATTTTTTTTAAATATGTATGATTTATATGATCTGATTACTTCATAGACTCCAGTTTAGGAAACAATCATGGGAAAATAACTATATATTTTTAATTGTTGGCGACTTGATGTAAATTTGAGAAGTATGACTCACACCTATTTCCTAAGTCATACATATTTATAAATATTGAAACCAATGTTCTTTAAATTAGATAGTACGAAACATCTGTTAATTTAATAGATGTTTCGTACCTAGGTTGGACGGTATTTGGAAATAAATGTATAGTATATTAAGGTTATGTTTTTGTAATAGTCATTAAGTGCCACTGATGTCAAATATGAATTTGTAGATCTAAGTAACCGTTTACTTATTGTTACATATTATTGTCAATCAATTGAGATAGCTAGATTATTCCTAACGTTGACCCACGAAGTTCTGAATTTTAAACAGGTGAGAGTAACATTTGGACAATATGCACCTGTTCGATAAGTGGTCTGTCGAAAATTTATTTGTTTTGCGAAGAGGCCGAGCACTGTTTGTGTACATCATTTAGTAGCCAAGCATACATATTTAGATGTTTGCTTTCCGTTTGATCACAATTAAATGATAGCCTTCTTATTGAAATGATTGTCTAACGGTTTCGTTTCGATGTTCTCATTTTCAGAAGAGCCTACGAACGATCAGATATATCGACCTGGTCGCCTGATCCCTGTAGTTACTCAATTTGCGTTTATTTTGTTACCAGTTTCATCTAACCGACTATAATATTTCAGGTTTTGAAACACCTCATAGCAGTGGTTACTGCCTCTTGTTTGTTTTCCATTTTGTTTCATGTAGCCTATTGTTGTGGAGCACACCGAATTGCTTATTCAGTTTATGCATGCAGTATTCATTGGGTTATTTCAACTTCAGACTTATAATATGCGAGTATATATGGAAAGCGCACTCTTACTTAATGTTATCCACGTTATTGAATGTTGACTCTAATGATTGAATGAATGCATTGAAGCGCCACAGTGTGCTTCGTTTTCTGTCTCAGCAGATGTAATGTTGCAGATTTTTGTAAATGACATTTTGTATATTTGAGACTTTAGTCTTTTCTGCTGTATAAGCTTATAATATGATAGTATGTAAGTCTCTTTCATTAATGATATCATGTAACTTTATTATTATAGTAAATATTGCATTCAGCTGTTCAATTGAATTATTTTCTCTCCTGTTTTCCAAGTTTAAAATCATTTTTTGTTGTTGTTATATTGAATTGCGGATAATTGACGTTTTACAGTTTATTGACTATACTTGTTTCGTAACTTACAACTAAGGTCAAAGGGATTGGCGTTTAGCTATTGCATGGGCTCTTATTTACAGATAAGATAACGAATGGAAAAGCTATATTTACCGACTTAATTAAGGTTTTAAATTAATTATCACGCGGCGTATAGAGATTTTTTATTTAATGATACTGTATTTCGTATTGGGTGTAATACATTATATTAAATATAGAATGTTTTATTGTAATATTGACCTAAATGTATTAATTAAGTTAGTATAAATCGTAATTAATGAAGCAAAAGATGTCTTCTATGTGTATTATAATATAATTAAACTAATTTATTTTGGGCTCTAACCATTATTTACTATTATCTATGATGTGACAAATAATAAAATAGATTTACAATAATTAGAAATTTATTATAATAGATTTAATGCTCGGCGTTATTCATGGAGACTTATACAAAGAACCAATACTAAATAAAGGTAACTAACTGTAAAAATGGTTGCTACCCAGGTTAACTTTACAATAATGTTTAGATAAGGGACATACTTAAGTATTCTCTGGTTTAGATATTTCATCGGATTTTTATGTTCAAGCTGGTTAAAACTTCACATTTATCAGATTTGAGTGCCATGAGCCATATGTTTTTGCCCATTCAAACATAATGAGGTCACTCCGTAGAACTATTTCACCTGTTTCGATTTTGCGGTAAACGAGACTCGAGCCTTAACTGATTATCATCAGTTAAGGGACTGCAGATGGATCTGATACACAGCCAGTAGGAGATCATTGATGTAAGTAAATAATAGGGCCAAAGACAGTGTCCTGTTGTGGTACTCCCGATTGTTATTGAGGCATCTGGCGGCGATGATTCGTTTTCTACTACCACCTACTCATTATTCACGTGTTATATCCGTTTTATTATTTTCCCATGGATTCTGTAATGGTCGAGCGTGTGTATAAATCTATGGTGTAGGACCTAGTCAAAAGCTTTTGCGAAGTAAAGTAGAACACAATGAGTTTGTACGTCTGCATAGTTGAGCTATAGGATATTATCATTTCTATCGAAATGACTCATAATATGGGATAACATATCACATGTTAGATAACTTTGCTACAAGTAGGCATTAAAGTCACAAGTCGATAGTTTACAGCTTAAGATTTGCTCCTTTTTTGAAAATGGTGGCTATAAATGCAACTTTCCAATCTTCTGGTACAGTACTTCGGTCAATTGGCTAGCTTGAAAAATAAGTTGTAAGGAAGGCGCTATAGCTAATGCTGGTGTTTTCAGGAAACTTGCCAATATATATTGTCAGTTCCAGTAGCTTTATGAGTATATAATGCGATGTTTTACTGTCGCCAAGGTGTACTTGTATCTTCATTTGTGAATATCGATTTTTAAAATTTTATTGAGGATAATAATCGCCTTCTTTACTTCGATGGAAATAATGCCATCGTCGGTCTTCAGAGTTGGGTCTGTACCTTTTGGCATCCTTGTTTTAAAACTATTTATAAAACTGAAGAGGCTCTACATTACTTCCAGATTTATCGCATATAATATTGTTCACAAATTAATCAGAATATGCCTGTTTACAAAGAAGTTGGGATTTTTACTCTAGCTGCATATAAGAATGATAGTCAGAAGTTCTTTTGGGTTTCTTAAAGGCACGTTTCTTTCTTCTATTGATGATGTTTGGCTGTAACGCTGGTTGTTGATTTGAGAGGGAACATACTTCTCAATACTCCATTCAACTTGTTTAAATTCAGTCAGTGGCTTATTAAAAGGGGTTCTGTTGTGTTCTCGGTTAAATGACATTTCGTGATATAGTTCAGATGTCTTGGCTATACTCCATAGATATATTTTCTGTTTGACAGATAGTTGGCGTAATGGAACAACATCTGTTGTTTTGGTCAAGGATAAATGGTCAGATATAACTGGTGCTTTATAGGAGGAAGTCACTACTTTTACAGTACTTTTGTCTAACACCTGAAAAATTAACTATTTATTGGTAAATTACGTGCTATTTATTTTTATAATTGTAATATTACAATTTTTATACATATAGTGTATTAAAAATCTTTCCTGCTCTTTAATTTGAAAAAAACTATGTTTTTACAAGAAAAATAGGAAATATCTTAATTTTAAAATATATAAGTATGACAAGAAATCAAAATTTAATATATAAAATGTAATTGCCATAAAGTGATGATAGATCCTTATATTATTTATAAAATTTTATGGTTTCAAATATAACACAGTTAATATTATTTTTTAAAACAATTTTTAAGATATTATAATTAATTAGCTTTGTTTCAGTGTGCTATTGCATCGTTACTAATGAAAACATGTCGGAATAATTCGCTGCATTCAGCTGTTTCTAACGTTTGTACATAGAATATTCTTTAAAAAGTATGACTTGTATTATTTTATATTGATTTTGAGGTTATTTAAACAGAAGGTTACATTCATTTATTAACATATATAATAATTCAATAAAATATTTAGTTTATACTAATATATACTTATACTACATTCTACAACAATATTTTTTTTCTTTAACAAAGACCTTGTCCTTGTGTTGTTTAGGCAAATTGAATTTTATATAATGGAAAATAACCTAAAACTTATTATTAAAATATATTCACACAGAATACTAAATGAAGATGTTTTGTCCATTATGTAGAACTAACTTTTGCTATACTTTGACTTTGTTTGCTTCCTTTGAGCTTTAATAACATTATTCTTAACCCTGTATATATATGTAGACTATCTATATGGATTTAGAATCTATATTTAGGATTACATATTATTAGGCCCATATCAAGCATGCCCATAGGAAATCAGGCTGGCATGTGCACATATTTTGTGAAACATATTATTTTTATGGAAATGCATAAATTTATAGAGAATAGGCGGCTTCCTAATATGTAGTTAGGTACCTATTGTTCGCACGCAGCCCACATTAACCAGCAACAGGAGAAAAATCAATGAACCAGCCTACACAATTTAGTGGCAAGAGAAAAATTAGTAGTATACGCAATGACTGTACTACCATGATTAACACCTTCGGTGTTCTAACTTTTTTTGCGAAAGAGGCGCCTTGCGAAGTTATAGGCACCATTTGCGAAATAGGCACCTGATTTAGAAGGGGAGCGTTCAACCCAACGCCCCCCCCCCCCTTAACAGCACGCCTGGCCATTGCATGTACAGTATTTTTTCAAAGGGGACCTATTTTCAAAATATAGAAACTTTGATTATACACTTTGCTAATGCATAACATATACAGTTCTGTCTTGTTATTGTTTTTAATTTACATTATTAATATTATTTAATATATAATATAATTTTCAAGTTATAAGTAAATATATTTTTATTATTATTCTAGAGCCAGAGGAGAACTACTTCAAATCATATTAATCAAAATAATAATATTAAATATTTATAAATCTATATAGCACATCATTTTATACACTCTAAATTAAGGCAAACATGGACCTTAAGAGTGTAAGGGGTTTGGTGCATTTTCACTCACCCCTGGGTACAGGCCTCATTAAATACATTTAAATTACTGATTATTTTTTGGAATAAAAGTACCAGTTATTATTTCATTTCATAATTTAACCTTCTAAAGTTGTAGAATATTTTTAATGTTTTATTTTTATAATTACTTTTTAAAACTGAAGTTATATTATAATATACTTATGTCAGGACATTATATTTCATTATTTCTAAATTAAGATATTATTATTTATTAATGTTATGTATAATTTATAAAATTTTACATTTACATAATAATATTTTTTTATTAGTTTATTTACCAAATGACTAGCTTATATAATTTTACTTTATTAACCTATTAATGGTATACATAGATTATGATAAAATACAATACGATGTATTCCCTTAAACTTATTACAGTTTATGTTTAATAATAATAAAATTACTATTATAATTTTTATATACAATTTTTTATTTAAAAAAAATAATTAAAAAACTTTTTATAATGTTTATTAACTTTTGTGTACCAACATAAGTTAAAAACATTATATTCAAACATAAATTACTACATTAATAAATTTTAATAATATATTTGTCCTGATATTATCAAATATTGATATATACCTCAAAATATTAAACATACATTCCACACACAATTGGATTGGCTTATTCAGAATTTACTGCTTTAAAGGATGTTAACCAAACATTTAATCATACTTTTGTTATTTAAAAAAAAATTCTAAAGGGAAATTTAATAAATTTATTATTAAAATGATTTAACAAAGGATGTAAATTATAAATTCAATTATACACATCAATTTGTCATTATTATTGAAGTATAATTAATTATATCTTCAAGTAATATAGTTTGCTGATAAAATTCTTGAAATTAGTCATTTTGATTATGCCAGGGAATGTAACATGCCGGCAATGGACAATATCTCAAATGAAGGAGTATGCCAATGAAGTTCACATTATGCATATATTTCAATATGAGAGTACCTTTCAATAATGCTTATTATTTTAAAATATTAGCCATTGTATGTAAATGACATATGTTATAATTTACTATTTTATTAGTAGAAGTATTTGTTATAAGCATAATTTCTATTTATATTAAACACATATAAATGACATCAGTATGGTGCTATAGAAGCTATAATAAAAAAGCTAGAAGTTACATAAAAGTTAAATAAAACTCAAATGTTACAGTTATGTTTTAATGGGATACTATAAATTGTTAAGTTTCTTACTTAAAATAATTAATCACTCTGGAGCTTATTACCAACCAAGAATAACACACATTATTTTCAGTTCACCTTAAATTCTGATGTCATTATAATTATTATGTTTTGTAGTCTACAAATATATGTATTAATCTATACCATATTTTTAATCAGTTTTCCATTTTTCCCTTTTTGTGTTTAGTAAATTAAATAAAGTTTAGCTGTTATTTCCTGTGTCAGTATCACCTTTTTATATAAAATAATTTTAAAGTAGTAATTTTAATTGTTGTTGTTTATATAATTATATTTAATTATTATTCTGATTACATAAGAATATATATATATTTAAAAACTTTATTTCTATCAGGCTGTTATTTTGCAGCGAGTACTATATTAAGGAAATAATTTGAAATACTTTTTGCATGATTTTAAAAATATTTATAATATGGTAATCAATATTTTTGGAAATATTGAATAAATTTGTGAAAAATCATATTTAAAATAGATAATTAGATTATGTTTTTTACAGTGTATTCCATCTCAACCATACCAGGCGTGTTTACTTGAATCTATTGAGTTTGGATTACACCAATATGAAGTCTTTATTTCTATGTACAATTTATGTTCCATCTGGAAATCACAATAATATTTTAAATTGATATTGATTTATTATCATATGTGAATATCTACATATGTGTTTGGTCCAGTAAGTTTTTATGTTATCCAAAATTATTTAAAAATAAAACAAGAAGCAAAATAGTTTAATTGGTCGCAAATTTTGGAATAAGGTCGAAAATTGGGTCAATTATATTATTTTGCAGCAAGCACTATTACTCAATAATTTTATCTAATGCTGCATAAAGATCAAGAATTTTATATATTTTAAAATAGCTATTCCTTGTTTTTATAGGATGCCATATATATGTTAATTACTATTTTTTAAATGTTGTATTTAATTGATTTTTGTAAACATTATTATTTAAAAGTTCTGGTTGATTTTAATTAGTGAATAATATTTAATTTCAATTAGTATTAATGTTAATAATGAATTTATTACAATTTAATTTGTTTTGGTGCAATAAATTATAAAAAAAATCTAATAATTTACACACTATCATCAACCTGTTCATAAACTTAACTTTTTAAAATTAATTACATTAAAAATAATTTTTTTCAGAATATGAATAGATATCAGAAAATCAAACAGCTGGGAGATGGAGCATATGGCTCAGTCATACTTGCAACAACCATTGAGTCTAATGAGAAAGTTGCAATAAAAATGTAAGTTTAATACTGTTTAAATAATGGCCATCTGATTGTCAATTTCCATAATGTTGTTTTATATTTTAGAATGAAGAAGAAATTCTTTTCTTGGGATGAATGTCTTAATTTACGAGAAGTTAAAGTAAGACATATTTAGCATGTTTATAATTTTTTTACCTATTTGTAATTCTGATTTTTTCACTGTACTATTTTGTGCTATACTTTACAATATTTTAAAATAAAGTTTTATTTTATGAATCTTTTTTATTAGTCAATTATACTTTTTTAGTGATATAAATTTCTAAGTGTATATGTAGATATTGACCTAGTAAATTATAGTTTGATATTTTATCGCTTCATTTTTACAACTGGTCCTGCCCTTTACATATATATATAAACTGTTTCCCTTATTTTGTGGATATGTTCTTTATCTTACCTATATAGTCACTGAGAAGGTTGAAACACAAATTCATAATTCAACTTAAGGAAGTTGTAAGGGAGGAGAATATGCTCAATCTTGTCTTTGAGTTCATGAGTCAGAATATGTATGAACTGATAAAGGCCAGGTAATCACTTATTAAGGGGAACTTATTCCATAGATAGACTACTGATTCCACTTGACAATATATCACTGATGATCTAGATTGGCAAGCAGAGAAGCTATATCTCTCTCCAGATTGGCAGTTAGTATTTCACTTAATGAAGTGCTTTGCCTTTACTGTGAAACATGTCTTAATTAACGGACATATTATGTGTATTCCCTATATATTGATGTATTAAACTTACTAAATGTGAATTATCTTTATTAATTATTTTAACAAATAATGTGCGATTATTTTGAATAAAAACTATTTCTAAAAATGAATGTAACTATTCCTATAATAATATTTGAACACAATAATTAATTCTGAAATTTTATTTTAGATTTAATTATTTTTTTACTGTGATAATATTTTTATGTTGATTAAACTAAAATATTCTTCTCAATCAATATTTTTATTACATATTTTTACAGCTTTATGTTTAATGACATGACTAATAACATTTCTGTTTTATATGGACAAATATGTATTTTAAAATATGTTTTTTGTTTATATATTGCAGTAATGATGGCTAAATTTCAAATGTAATATCCGTTATTGTTGAGAGTATTATTTTATCAGATATTATCATACTATAAATTGTCACTAGATATATAACTGAGCTGACGTTTGTTATGGAATTGAGCAGCATACATTCGATACAAATATAGGGTGAAAAAGTTGGAGCATGCCAGTCTAGATCAATATTATATTAGAATTAATATCCATGATTCATCACAACTGCAGCACAAATTGAATCTTTGCTACTAATTTACTTTGTACATATTAATTCATCTAACAATACGCTTTTGTGTAGTATTTAACCAAACAATTGTAGTGTACCCAAACAATGCTTCTTCTCTGCTATTAAACTTCCTTCAGTGGGTAGTTTGTATAGTCTACCCTTGAGTTGACTGCCTGATATATCTGTCTAACCAAGTTAAAGTAACTTAATTACCTGTATACCTAATGCTTACCGCTAACAGTTCGCGGCTAACACCTTTGCTTTGCAGACTCTGAAGAAGCTTAACCATCCCAATGTGATAAAGTTAAAAGAGGTTATTCGAGAACGGGATGAACTGTTCTTTGTATTTGAGTACATGAAGGAGAACCTGTATGAGACGATTAAAAAGAGGTATTACACGTCGGATTTTGACTTAATTTCTCTTTTATGTAGACTATCTATGTTATTAACCTTTAATGTTGCATATTAGAGCGACTGAGACATGGTGGAGCGTCATATAATTATAACATGCTATTTTATACAGCTTTGTATTGTTTTGTAGAATGGTACGTTAATTTTTGTTTTTAATTTAGCTCGATCGTGAAAATAATGAAATGTTAAGTTTACATTAGCTAATTTGAGACCTGATTTATTGGATAACTATGATTCGAACTTGTTGTTAGGTATTGTACACATTTGTAGTTTAGATAAAACTTGGTATTCAGTTCTTCTATTTTTAACAATATTTTTTTAATCCCATTTTGAAATTATAAATTAATAAATGAAAATGAATCCGTATACTAAAAGTAACAACATGTGTAACGAATATAAATTATGAAGTATGTGTACAAGTGGAAACAAAAGTCATGTCTATTTTCTATGACACAATAATAATATAATATATACAATATTGAATACATAAAATTAAATTTTGGAAAAGGTTTTAACCTATTTTTTATTCATAGTGAATATACTGCTTTAAAAAATGTAACGAAAACTTTCTCTATTAATTATTCATGCTATTCATTGTTTTTATAGCACGAAAATGTTCCCAGAAGAGACGGTGAGAAATCTCATGTACCAGGTTCTAGATGGACTTGCATTTATGCACAAACAAGGTATGGGAGATCTGTGGCTTTTTACTTTGTCTATTTTTTGGTGTATTGATAATAGCAGCAGATTGATAACGAAACTATTTCAAAATAAGTAAGAAAAGTAAAAGAACCATATAAAATTGTTTATCTATCGTATGATAAGTACAAATCAACAGATGAATACGGAAGAAAAAGCTTATCCTTTTCTCTTTTTTATTGAATTGCAATTTCATAACAATAGGCGCAAACCGCGTGTATAGAACTGTGAAAACTTTGTTCGTCCCAGTCAACTGTCTAACAACAATGTAATGCGTTGCCATGGTAAATCACCTGACAACCAGATAATTAAGTCATTGAATAAGGTTGGGAACAATGGAGGGAACAACGACAATCATTGGGCACCTTCTTTTCTTCTCCAGTCTTGAGAAAACAAAACACTATTGTGCCTGTATTGTGGATGCTTTCTCCTACACATGTTAGATGGTTTAAGCATTATTATACAATATATATATACCTATATCTGGAATGTATATCTAATATTATTGATTTCTATTTTTGCTAATGTTATTTAATGTCTAAAGAATATTGTTTAGATTGATGAAGATAAGAATTTCGTTTTTCTGTTAAGATTCTTTCCTTGCACAGAGGCATGGTTCAGAGCATCCAATCTTATAATTGAAATAAGTTTTTTGCCATGAATTTGCTGAGTAGTGTTTTATTATGAGAAGTAGTCCAACCACACCTGTATAAACTTATGTTTACAACAATGTGCGTTCGTGTATTGTATATACCTTATATAGCTAGCTAATGTTTGCCTGTTTTTAATCTTATATTTATAGTCTCAATTATTGGGGATACTTCCCTCTTTATTATTAATATAATCTTTTCATTTAAATGTAACGTTTAAAAGTATTTCCCTATTATACTTATACCGTATATATAATAAAGTACAGGATGCAATTACAAATTTTAGTGTATACAATTCTTTATTGATTTTACCGGGAACACCATATTCCAGATTACCATTCATGATTAATTCGCTGTTGTTTCTTTCTTCCTGAAACTCAAACGTATTGCGTGCGTGGTCCCTCGCTGTCATTTTTCTATGTGTTTCTCGAATCCAATAAAACCTCACACTGGCTAGGCATAGGCTATAAGTTTTCTGTTACGTTGTCAGGATTTTTCCATCGTGACCTGAAACCGGAAAATATTCTCTGTAACGGGCCGGATCTGGTGAAAATCGCCGATTTTGGATTGGCCCGTGAAATCCGGTCACAGCCCCCCTACACGGATTATGTCTCGACGAGATGGTTAGCTCAAACTGTTTAGTAATCTACTCAGCTTGCAGGATAGTTCTAACACCATCTTGATATACTAATAATTAATATACAGTACACTATCATGCAATTGGAGGCTTTTTCTCCGTTATCCCGCTTGCTCGCATCTAACCTTTGATAAATTAATTGTAACTATTTGATTTAGCCTTTGCTTACACTAATTATTCTTTTAACAGCCATTTTGGGGGATGGAGCGCTTTCAATCAGAACATTTATATTACATTAGAATGTATATTTTTCATTTATCATTTCATCGTCTCTGTCAAGTGACGTGACAAAACATTCACACATATAGGTCCAATGAGCGACACATTAATTCAAAGTAACTCTTTCATGCTGTATTTGTAGATAGTATCCCACATCTCTCCATGAACGATCGGTGAACCTTTCAAAATATTTCCCCTGAAAATGTCGCTATATCGTCTTCCATTTAAATGTCAATGATAAAATATCCTTGACGATTATATCCTTGATGATTATATCCTTGATGATTATATCCTTGACGATTATATCCTTGATGATTATATCCTTGACGATTATATCCTTGATGATTATATCCTTGATGATTATATCCTTGACGATTATAGCCTTGACGATTATATCCTTGACGATTATATCCTTGATGATTATAGCCTTGACGATTATAGCCTTGATGATTATAGCCTTGACGATTATATCCTTGACGATTATATCCTTGATGAATATATCCTTGACGATTATAGCCTTGACGATTATATCCTTGATGATTATATCCTTGACGATTATAGCCTTGACGAATGTAGCCTTGATGATTATATCCTTGATGATTATATCCTTGACGATTATAGCCTTGATGATTATAGACTTGATGATTATATCCTTGACGATTATATCCTTGACGATTATAGCCTTATATTTTCGCTCCTAAACGTTAACCTCTTCTGCATCACATGTATACGTAGTTGTCAGCTATAATTGCTCTGTGTTGATGACCGAAGAACTACCCCTTGCCGCCTGGTTGCGCCTATATAGTTGCCTATGTAACCCCTCTCCTCCTCCTTCCTTGTCAAGGGTTCTTCCATCGGGACATGAAACCAGAGAACATTCTGTGTAGTGCCGCTTTGCAGGTGAAGCTGGCTGACTTTGGTCTGGCCAGAGAGATCAGAGCCGCTCCTCCCTTCACTGATTATGTGGCCACTCGATGGTTAGTATCTGTATTGTGTTGTGTGCCACTTCGTTCGCTTACTCACTGGAAACTCTTCTGAGAGGATGGTGGTCGAAGAGATCCGGATTAACAGTGAGACTACTGCAGTTACAGACCCCACTCACCGTTAATCCGGCTCTGAGATCGGGCCTTAAGGTGTAGTTAAACATTCAGGGGAAGATTAGTTCGTGTTTACAGAAAATATAATCTTGATTTGATCATGTAACAGAATTTGAGCGCAATAGACCCAAAGCTTATATTGTATTAATTACAGTTTTGGTTACAGATTTATACTAAATTCGGCTACATTCTTAGTTTATGTATACATTATTAGTTATAGTTCGTCAAATGAGCATTTTTAATCTGAAAATATGCTGAATTAAAAACAATTTAGTTAATTATATAGTTAGCGATAATAATGCTATATTTTAATATTACTAGACTGCAATACTACTCAAGAGGAAACTTTAGTAAGAGAACACTAAGTATTGTTTACCCGGATATTTATTGATTTTACTAAGTGACCGTGTTCAACAAATCCTTTCACTAACTAACTGAGAGATAACTTCTGTTACGGCTGACTGAGTTGTCTGCTGTCTCCATTTTCGTGCACTGTTCTCAGTACGGTTATTCTGTCTCGTTGGAGTTTCGTATCTGCGCCAGCCAGATTGTCAATTAATAATGAAATAGTATAAACATATAGAATTATACGTTTGATTGAATTAATGGGTGTAACATTCTTACTTGGAATCACAATCATTAAGAAATACAAATTTAAAAAATATAACTTCCTTTGCCTCTCAGAAAAGTTTCCTAAATTTATTTCACTCATTATTGTTCAGCGTTGTCGTCCGTTTTATGTTGTTGTTGTTGTTGTCCTCATTTAAAGGCTTTGAGACCTCATCTTGAATAAATGGTTCCTGATTCCGCCTTAAAACTCTCATTTGACTAGGACACCTGCAGTCCAGTCAAGCATGATGCAGCTTACCAATTCGGATTCTATTTAAATTACCAACTGCATTGTACATCTCACTGTTTACCATATTATATATACAATGTATATATATATATGTTGTAATAATCTAGGTTCTATGTCAAGTATCGTTGTATCGTATTGCAGTAACTATATATAACATCATTAAAACACAATCACCTTGTCGCTTTTGCCACCTGAACCCAGCAGCTTGCGTAACCACTTTTACACTAACTAATACTTGGTTGGTTTCAACAGACGACTGCTTATAAGGTAAGAAGAGCTTGAATTAAGATATTTGCACAAAAAGTGATTGGTAGGGGTAGCTTACATAGTCATACTTATAGCGCTAATTAATGCCTTATATAGTGTTCTATTTTATTGATCTATTTATACACAATATAAAGAGTTTAATTAGTAAAACTATGGAAACTGTATTCATTATTATCTATTCATGCATTTATAAATCAACTTTTTTTTAATATTAACGTTGAATTGATCTTAATTGAGTGGTCAATATTTTTTTTGTATTTTCATTTCAATTTAATATATTTATGTAAACTTAGTTTCCAACTTATTTTGTCGCAACAATTGCGCTTTGAAATGTCGTGAAATGTTAAAAGTAAATAAAGATGAAAGTTATAAGTTATGAACGGCCTATGAACGAGACGAAATTTACGATATACCAGTTTTAACGAGTATTTTTTGCGGTCCAAATAATCACATTGTCATATTAAATCTTTAAGCACTGATTGTATTCATCAATGTTTTGCACACCCAATTTTGTAGTCAAATAGTGGTAGAAAGAGGTAGTAGAACACGTCATGTTTATTCTTACACGCTGCTGAGGGTCCTAAGTCCCGCACCTTATTAAGTTTCTACTGTATCTCTTTGGGTCAGCTTCTACTTTTGGTCCGTTTTGGTTTTGTGTCCTGGATACCACCCTTTAGTTAACATATAACAACTACAGGCATGACTTATCATCCTATCATTTCCTAGGCCTGTGTTATAAGTACAAGTATAACTTGGTGGAATTCCTT